>JAMYHI010000071.1:0-65938 GCA_025531525.1 Pichia sp. P7020A | reverse complement strand
GGAGCTGGGTCTTGGTTGCTAGTGCTATCTGTGCCGAAGATAAACGAGTTACGGATTTGGAGGGTGTTTCTGGAGTATAGTGCTGATCATTGTAAAAAGATGTAGCTGGTGTTGCTGGTGTGGGTATTGTTGATTCGAATTCTGACATTTTGATATATGAATGCGCACTGATGACGGATAATGTGCAGCTCTTGTGTCATAAGCATGGCTGGCAAATGAACATGTAAACAGATGACACAGTTAATGCAAGGCTTCCGCTTTTGGAAGTGGTGAAGCTCGAAAATCGAAATTATCTAATCCTTCGATCAGAAACTATGCCTGTTCCCTTCATCATGCTTTTCTTTCTTTCCTTCGTATAACCTGTCCAGAGTATTGATTGCAAACATCATTCTAGCATCACAGAATTTATCTAGTGACAATGAGCACTGCAATCATAGAAAAAGTTCAACAAACCCTGCCCGGCTTTGACTTGAAATTAGTCTCACAAGGTGCAGAAGCATTGGTTTTCGTCACTGCGCAACATCCATATCTTCCACAAGACATCAAACCAGCCTCCTTGTGTAGCACGGATCATTACATTGTGAAGTACCGTCCGCGTAAACCTTACAGACATGAACAGTTAGATATGCAGATAACCAAAAGTCGGACGGCCAGTGAGGCCAAACTACTGTACAAACTCAACACACTGGGGGTGAGAGCACCAAAACTCATTGGGATGGACGCTATCAATGGTATGATCTGGATGGAGTTTTTAGGGTTTCGATTAGAAAATGGTGATTTCAGCAGCTTGAAGAACTGGCTCTGGTACATTGAGAAGAGAGGCCAATCCGAAGCTATCGGCGTGCAAGCAAAAGATGTCATGAGAGAAGTTGGCCGCGCCATTGCAGAGTTACACTTGAATGATATTGTGCACGGTGACTTGACGAGTTCGAATATTGTGCTTGTCAAGGAGACTGCTGGAGATAATGAGAAATTGGGTTTGGCGTTGATCGACTTTGGATTGTCAAGTTACTCTGCCTTAGTGGAAGACAAAGCTGTTGACCTTTATGTCCTTGAGAGGGCGCTCATATCTACACATCCACAATACTCTGAACTATATAACGAGTGGTTGCTGGAAGGATACTACGATCTTTACAGTACTAGGAAGAAAATCAGCGGATGGCAAGATGTCGAGAGAAGGTTGTCAGCTGTGAGAATGCGTGGACGGAAGAGGTCGATGCTCGGCTAGAATGACACATGTCAAGTGATTACAACAAGGTAGAAACATGATGTCTGATTCTCAAATAACCTTTGAGTTTCGTTAGACATCCCGTATCTCTTTTTGGAAACATAACTTTGGATCCGAGCAGCGAAACGGATAAGACTGTTGCCACTGTGTAGCTTAGCGTGCTATCGATCACCTATTAATCCCCCTCATTGGTGTTCGGCTGTGAATTCTTTGCGGTCTGTAGTCTGTAGTCCGTAATCTGTTGTCTGTCTGTGTCTTCAGCCTTCACGGTGGATCCAGATTCCGCGACCATCCACTTCAATCTGGCTCTTCACTCTTCGACAGCCTAGCAGCAATCGCACACACAGGAAGGCGGTTGCCTGCGCTTGCAGTATTTGGAGGCCCTCTAAGACAGCACCCAAATCGCATACACTACAGCAATGGATTCACAGCCAATTGTCTTGGACCAAGGTACAGGGTTCGTCAAAATCGGCCGTGCCGGTACAAACTTCCCCGACCATACGTTCCCATCTATGGTTGGTCGTCCAATCTTACGTGCGGAGGAACGTAGTACCGGGGATATAGAAATTAAGGATATCATGTGCGGTGATGAGGCAGCAGCAGCTAGAAGTATGCTTCAGATATCATATCCAATGGAAAACGGTATCATCAAGAACTGGGAGGATATGGAGCATTTATGGAACTACGCATTCTATGAACGTATGAAGATAAATACACAAGGTCGTAAGGTCTTACTCACTGAACCTCCAATGAATCCATTGAAGAATAGAGAGACGATGTGTGATGTGATGTTTGAAAAGTACCAATTTGGAGGCGTTTATGTTGCCATTCAAGCCGTTTTAGCCTTATACGCACAAGGTTTATCCTCCGGTGTTGTTGTCGATTCCGGTGATGGTGTCACCCATATTGTCCCAGTTTATGAATCTGTCGTTTTGAACCATCAAATAAAGAGATTAGATGTGGCTGGTCGTGATGTCACCAGAAACTTGATCAACTTACTATTAAGAAGAGGTTATGCATTCAACAGAACTGCCGATTTCGACACCGTTAGACAAATCAAGGAGCAACTCTGTTATGCATCGTATGATCTAGATTTTGACACCAAATTGGCTAATGAAACCACTACGCTAGTGTGCAACTATGAACTTCCTGATGGTAGAGTGATTAAGATTGGCTCTGAAAGATTTGAAGCGCCAGAATGTTTGTTCCAGCCATCATTGGTCGATGTTGAACAACCTGGTGTCGGTGAGTCCTTATTCAACTCCATTCAATCTTGTGACGTTGATGTGCGTTCCACTCTTTATAAGTCCATTGTCCTATCTGGTGGCTCTTCAATGTACCCAGGTTTACCATCTAGACTGGAAAAGGAATTGAAGCAACAATGGTTCGTCAAAGTGTTGAAGGGTGATGCCTCCAGACTAGACAAGTTCAAGGTCAGAATTGAGGATCCTCCAAGAAGAAAACACATGGTCTTCATAGGTGGTGCAGTCTTAGCTAATATTATGGCTGATAAGGATCATATGTGGATATCCAAACAGGAATGGGAAGAACAGGGACCAAGAGTGTTGGACAAGTTGGGTCCCCGTTAAATATGTAGGGACAACGCACCTTCTGAAGTATTGTAGACCCCCACACAATGTCACTATGTCAGTATTTATCGATTACCACTCTAAAACCTCGCAATTATCAACCCTAGTAAAATAAGAAACGTCGTTGTTATTCTCCACTATCCACAAGCATCCTCCATTCCACAGCTTTGCTGACCGGGCCGTGGATCCTCTTTCCTCCGCGCCTGGGCTATCTTCTAGTAAAGTGTAAGGATTTATATGGACAAAGCACTATAGGGGCATTCCATCCACCGGAAGTTAAGCGGAAAATAGTACGCTTGTTCTTCTGCACGTCATGCATGATACAATGTCGGATCTATATCCGCTCACACAAAGCTCATTGCAGTTGTTTATCTACTCGTATAATATAATATCACAAAACTAGTCTACTAAATTCCAAATATGCTGTATTTCTATGCTATCTATGCAAAATTTACTCAATCTTGTCCCCACTGACTCTTTTCCAAACTCCATCAACCAATCTGTCTAGCCTTTCGTATGCTCTCATGTCTTCCTTACTTATATCGTTCTTTGTAGTTCCTAATGCAACATTTTTCATCTCAGGATGTCTGCTTCCAAACCCAACGCAGCCCTTAACCACCTCATTGACTACAGTTTTGTCAACAATGACGGGCTTGACGAATATGTGACTAGAGAGCTCAGCACTGGTGATACGCTTTGAAGGATCTCTAATCAAACATTTCTTAATCATGTCTATCAAATAAGGACAGACCTTTTCAATGGTCTCTGGTATATCAGTCTGACTGGACGGTGCCATGTTGGATTTGACTTCCTTGTTTTTCTTACGGAGATTCACAGCATCCGTGGGATAATTGATACTAACTGTTGGATTGGTGATTGCCAAAATCTTCTTCGTTCCTGTGTAGATGGCATATGGAGTTATCCCATACGTCATTTGATACAATATACACCCCAACGACCATATATCTGCTGGTTTACCCACCTTCCAGATAGTTGATCCATTCTCATTCTCCGCAAAATCAATCAAAGTTTCTGGAGCCATGTAATTGGGAGTGCCCATTTGAAACTCTCGGTAAACATTGACGGTGTGACTTTTGATGGAATTACTGATACCAAAGTCAATTAATTTGAGAACTCCCGATACAAAAACAAAATTGGCTGGTTTGAGATCCAAATGGACAATATCCATTTGATGGATTGTATTGATACATTTGATCATTTCCAAAGAATGATAACGAATGAACTCCAAATCATAGTATTGGGGCATTGTATGTCGTGTTGATAAAACAGTAGCAAGATCGAGCTCACCGCACTCCATGACAAAATGAATATATGTGGAAGACAAAGAATAATCAAGTAGTCTAACAACTCTTGGGCAGTGTCTCAATTTATGCAATATTTTGATTTCTCCTTTAAGTTCCTCTATGGTCGATGTTTCTTGATCTTCTAAACTGACAACTTTGATAGCAAAATATCGGTTCGGAGAATCGGCAGATGAACCCTTATAGACTTTGGATGATCCCCCCTTACCTATTTGCTCTATCACTTTGAAGGTGTGTTTATTAATTTGTAAAGTTTTCTGATCAGATTCGCCCAGCGATTCTGTTCTTTGAAATGATTCATAATGTTTGCGATTCTCTAGATTTTCCCTCCGCTGATTGTTCAGTTCCTCTTTGTATTGTTTAATTTCCTTCCTTAGCTGATAGATTTCCTTCTTTTTTTCAAGTAGAGATTGAATGTGATCAAACTTAGATGACGTATCTGGGAATGGATCAACGTTGGTGTCAATATCATTTGACACTTTCGCTGTTGGCATTTCTAGATTTAGGGCATACTTTACTTGCTGGTTGGTGTCGTAAAGTTGAGAATATTGACTTGTCAAGCCTCGTGGAGATGACATAGCGCCATTGTTGGTACTAGCATTCGTTGTGGCTCTTCTTCCCAATTCTGGTGAGTCAACTTGTTTATCGATACCAATTCCTTTAGTTGGTGTTTTTTGTATTTCACTCCGATTAGATGCAGAATTCTGTGTGCTGTTGAAAGTAATGCTGTGTCTTTTTGGTAACGGTGAATATTTGTTAGGTGTCCTAGAGAGAGAATGTTTGCGTTCTTCCCTTTGTGATTTTGTCGAGGTTCGCTGTGGTGTTGGTAGTTCTCGTGTCACTCTGAAGTTTGTATCTCTATGTGTCTCAATAGTATGTGTCAGCGAATCAAGTGAATTTATATGCAATGGGGCTTGAACATACTCCTTGAGTTGCGTATGTTGCTGGATTAGTGTTGCTGAAGATATTCGAGATGTTTCTCCCGCTTGTAGTATGTGTTGTTGTTGTTGCTGCTGCTGCTGATCGTTCTGTTTTCGAGGAATTTCCCCATCGTTATTCTTACTCTCAGAGGTGGGGGTGAATGGTTTGAATCCATCATCGGTCAATCTCCTTGGTGCACCTAATCCAAGCTTCCTCATGAACTTAGAATGTCGTGATGTTGAAGGTGTTGCCGTTGTGGCCTTGAGTGTTGACGAACTTTGTGTATGTGATGTTATCGTATTTGCGCGTGATGCCGTGAATTCACCCAATGCAGAGCTTGTCCGTTCCGTTTTCGGGACTTCACTTCCACTTTTCCTTTTATCATCAAGAACACAAAGAGCATAGGGACTCAATGCTGGTGGACAGAGTGCGTTTTCATCCATGTCATCGACAATGTTAGAGAACCTTTTTCTCTGACTAGTGAGTGTGGAAGGGTCTGTTGTTGCAGCAGCTGTTGTGGGCCTCCCTCGGGCTCGCAATCCAAATGCTGGTGTCCCCGTGGAAGGAAGATTCGTTGACATGTGATTATATGTGCCTATAGCCCCTCAATTATTGGTTGGATGCTGCTAGCTGGTAGTATCCGTGTACGTTTCAAACGGGGTACATGGTATATGTAGTTTGTTTTCATGAAAACATGCATGCACCTGCAGCCTGTGAAGAAAAGAGAGCTGTACAAGTTTTTTGATCGCGAACGCCAGAGGACGCGAGAAGACGCGAGCGGATAGGACACGCGTGACACGAGACTAGCTGGATGCGCGCTTTATGCATGTACGTATGGGGCACAGAGCATCAAAGATAGATATAGAAAGAAAGAAAGAGTACAAAGCGTAAGTTAGAGATTGAGAGATCCGAGAAGGGAAGGGAAGGGAAGGGAACTTATGGGATGGAAACAGAAGAAATTCTCGTCACTCAAGTGACAATTTCTAGGTAGTTACTAGGACACATTCCAATATCACCATTTTTATTCTTCCCCTGCCACCAGTTACCGTTTGTATTTTTCACTCTAAACACATCACCCTTCTTAAATGACAATTCATTGACGTCCTCTGGGCTGGCATTGTAGTCATAGAGTCCACGCACGAGAATTGGATATGCTTCCATATATTGCGAGACTGAGGAAATACCTGTAAAATTCGTACCTTCTGGATCCATATTGCTAAATGGAGGTTGCATTAGTCCACTCGCTCTGTATGCGGAGTCATTAAGTTCGAGATCGTCCATTTGGGTTACATTTTCGCTTGAGACTGGATTTTCAAAACCGGCAAGTTCATGAACGTTATCACTGTAAACGTCAGCGTGGTCGACACCGTGTAGTTTAGCGGTAGATTGGGTACCATGTGCATAACTGTATGTATTAGATGCAAACCTTCCATTAGGCATGGAACTCATCCTTTTTGTAGTAATTGCCGATGGAGATGATGGGCCACCAAAACTATCAATGTAGCTTATTATAGGAGATTGGGAGTCTGAACCGAGATAGAAGAGCCACAGAAAGTTGACAATGCTGAGAAGAATGAATCCGGTCCCCGCCGCCGAAGAAGAAGAGTCTGAATAATAGACCAAATTGTTTGTGGAGTTGGAAGTGTATATGAATCCGATAGCGACAAGCGAAATGAGGAATGATCTATAGTACATAATCATATCCAGAAAGTAAATGATTGGTAACATGATGACAATAAATAATTCGAAGACGAGTCCCCACCACGTAAATTTGGGGAAGTAGTCGAGGCTCTGTGATGCTGCAATGGATCCAACAAATGCGATAATCCATGATATTGCGCCAACTGCGATGGTGGCAACAACAAAAATATTGAACGCATTTGATGATGATGATGATGATGATGGAAGAGACTTGTTAGGTGCATACGACGACTCCCTTTGTTTGAGACTCTGCCTGTAAGCACGATTCTGTGTATTTTGCATAATTGTGAGGTATTAGGTATCAGGTATATGATGTATGATTTATTAGAGATATCTGATCTATAATTCAGTTTGCGTAACTGGAATGGCGGATTTAAGTTGTTTCGTAGTTTCGTGGACACTAAAGAATATTTCAAGTGCAACTTCTTTGAGAGACGCGTATCGCAACTTTGATCTGAGTATGCTGGCAATCCGCGTGCTAGTCCTGATCGAACTAATGAAGTGATAGCAATTCTATTCCTATGCACACTTGTTCCTAGTTCCTAGGCCAGGTCTGGGTCTCGATTCTTGATCCTGTGGTTGTTAGTTGTTTTCTTTTTTCTTTTTCCTTTTTCGTGCCTGAAACAGACTTATTTTCGCATTTTGAGCAATTTGTTTTTGCTGGCGCGAAATAGCTGTGCAGTGTGAAGCTTGCGGAGACAAATTAGCTGAGCCGACCCCGGCAGTATCTGCAGTTTACAGTGCTCAGTGCTCAGTGCTGACAGCGACAGCGACATACACATCTTCTGCACAAGCACACACAGCGGGTCAAGTTTGTAGCGGTTTCAACAATTGTTGGTAATTCACTACTTCAGTGGCTGAAGAATCAGCGCATATATACAACAGCTATACATATTGTGCAAGAGCCCTGTCAGATAGATAAGCCTCGAAGGAAAGACTCTATAAATCTCGCAAATTCATACCTTATCTATACAAGTCTCGCTATATTCCCTCATATCAGTCATGGTTGATTAGTGGTCCGAGTTAACGTATTATTGCTGACTGCACATGTATAGCTTATAGCGCTGATTGCACAAGTTACCGTTATCTGTCAAGAACGTACCCGCTGAAGGGTTTTCCCGCCAGCCGATCGACGCTGCTCGCCAAGACTTGAGGGAGTTGTTCCGAACAGGCTGGCCGCTAAGGCCGCCACTGTCCACTCTCGGGTCTCGGCGGGCAGGTTCTTCGATCTACATATACAGCTGGCCGGCTCCAATCTGTATTGCCGTACGTACAGCGTACAGCTGAAGGCGTCAGTCTGTCTTGAAGCGTATGGCATTGCCGTACGGGCTACGGGCTGCGGGGCCCTGCATATACGCAATTAGCCTTAGCGGTAACAGGCCCGGGAGGCGACACTATAGCTTAACTTGAGGCGGACTTTCCAATTGGCGCTGACTCTGACAGCTCTCTTCGGCTTCGGGGCTCGGAGTTGCCACAGCGCACAGAGCACAGTCACGGCGTATAAAAGTATACCGCCCCCGCCCCTCCACAACACCACATACCGCCAAGAGTATCCTGGTCACACACCACACCCCACTACACTACACTCCCCTCCTGCTGCTGTTTCTTGTCTCTCTCGTTCACCCCCCTCGTTCTCCTGTTGAAATGTTGTAGATCGTTTCTTTCTCTTATTTAAAGGATCAATCCCCTTTTGTTTCTTTTGCCCTCATCAGCGAATACTGCTACTGTTACTTGTTATAGTTAGAAGTCGTGTGCAACTAGCTAATAAACAGACAAACAAACAAACAAACAAACACTTAATTACCATGTCTTTGGCAATTCCAAACATTCAAAGCTTGACTTTGGACAACAACTTCTCAGAGTCTTCCTTCTCAAACCTCTCAAAGGATGAAATCATTAACAATGGTTATCAGGCAACCCCTTTCAAGTCCAAAAATGAGCAGAAGGCAAGTGTCATGGATAAATTAGATTCTTACGGTCTCATTCCTGAAAACTTGATTGAATCAGAAGTTGAATCATTTTACAATGACTTGGGCATCGACGACACCTACTTTGCCTCAGATTCAATTGATAACATCGCTTCTAACATCCTCTCACTTTACTCAGCTAAGATCAATGCAAAGTTCAATTCTACTGGTGGAATCCACTACAAGAAAATCAATGAGAACAATGCAGTCTTCTTTGAAACAGTCACTGATGGTAACTCCAGCTTTGAAAAGGAAATTGATGACATCTTTTTGGATTTGAAGGATAAGTCTTACAGATTGGAATCTTTTAATTCCGTCTTCACCAACGGTGAATTGCTCAAGTGTCATTTCGTCTACAAATCTGACTTCTCCTCAACTGATGCTTCTTCAGCCTCTATTGATTCCATCTCTGATGCCACTTTTTCTAAAATCGCAACTAACCACACTAAGGCATTGTACTCTGAAATCTTGGACCAATCTTTGGAAACTGAAGGCCCAGTTGTCAAGCATTACACTTTGGCAGAAACCAATGAATTGAGAATTATCATTGGTTACAAGAAGGGTACCTCTCATAGATACAATTCAGCTTTATCTACTTTGGCTAACTACTACAAAGTTAACTTGAAGAGAAAATACGTTGAAAACTTTAAGAATGATTACACAATCATCTCAATGTATTTGGACATTAACTCCAATGCAGAATTGGATTCTTCCCTGACATCTCTACAATTGGCGAAGGATGCTTCCTTGCTTTACTGTATCCCTGACAACAAATTCTATTCCAACTTTGAATCTGGTATCTGGTCCATCCAAGAATGTATTTACGCTCATTGTGGTGTTATATTCATCACCCATTTCTTGAATAGATCTGGTCCTGAATTCCAAGCTTTGAAGACTCTACTTTTATCTTCTCCAAATGTCACCCCAAAGACTGTTGAGTTGGTTAGCAAAATTAAGGAGAGATTCAACTCTGAGACTTTCACGGAATCATTCATTGTTGAAACCTTCAACTTCAACTTCAAATTGATTCAACAATTGTACAAGAACTTTGTTGACAAACATTACACCACCAAGTCTAGTTTGATCAAGACCTTATCTTACCAAAGAACATCTCAAATTGAAGGAATTGAGAATGATGAACAGTTTGCTAAGGTTATGGGGGATGTCACCAACGATGGATACGCAACTGTTCTCAAGGTCTTGTATGCTTTCAACAAATCCGTTCTGAAGACCAACTTCTTCATCACTTCCAAGATTGCCATCTCTTTCAGATTAGATGCTTCTTTCTTACCAAAGAGTGAATATCCAAACACTCCATTTGGTATGTTCTTTGTCGTTGGTTCCGACTTTAGAGGTTTCCACATTAGATTCAGAGATGTCGCTAGAGGTGGTATCAGAATTGTTCTCTCTCGTTCTGAAGACTTTTACTTAAAGAACATGAGATCAATGTTTGATGAAAACTACAACTTGGCTTCCACTCAACAGAAGAAGAACAAAGATATTCCAGAAGGTGGTTCCAAGGGTGTCATTTTGATTAATCCTGGTGCTGCACAATTGAAACAAAAGCAATGTTTCGTCAAATACATTGATTCCTTGCTTGACTTGCTCATCTTGAACGATCCAACCAAAGAGAAGATTGTCGATCTATACAACAAACCTGAGATGCTCTATTTGGGTCCAGATGAGAACACTGCAGGTTTTGTCGATTGGGCAACTTTACACGCCAAGAAGAGAGGTGCATCCTTCGGTTTCCCATGGAAGGCATTTTTCACTGGTAAGTCTCCAGAACTTGGTGGTATTCCTCATGATGAATATGGTATGACAACTTTGAGTGTTAGAGCTTTCACTGAGGGTGTTTACTCCAAGTTGAACATTGATGACTGGTCCAAGATTAACAAGTTGCAAATGGGTGGTGGTGATGGTGACTTGGGTTCTAATGAAATTAAGTTGTCCGGTGAAGAAAAGTATGTTGGACTTGTTGATGGTTTTGGTGTCCTTGTTGACGAAGATGGTATTGACAAGCAGGAATTGTTAAGATTGGCCAACAACAGATTTGGTAACAATAAATTTGATAAGTCCAAATTGGGTCCAAGAGGTTATGCAGTCATGGTTGAAGATAAGGACATTACTCTGCCAAATGGTAAGTTTGTTCACAGTGGTATCCAATTCAGAAACCAATTCCACTTAATGTTACAAGAGATTTACCCACCAAATTTCATTAACTTATGGACCCCTTGTGGTGGTAGACCAAATTCCATTGATGTCACCACTGTCAACACTTTGTTAGATCCTAAGACTGGTAAGTCCATCATTCCAATCCTTATTGAAGGTGCTAATCTATTCATCACACAGGCTGCGAAGTACATTTTAGAGAAGGCTGGTGCAATCGTTTTGAAGGATGCTTCTGCCAACAAGGGTGGTGTGACTTCTTCCTCACTTGAAGTTCTTGCTGCTTTATCTCTCAGTGACGATGAATTTCAGACCAAGTTCTGTATGGATGCTAAGACCAAGCAACTTCCAGCTTTCTACAAGGCTTATGTGAAGGAAGTTCAATCCACGATTGTCAACAATGCCAGAAACGAATTCAACATGCTCTGGGAGCTTCGTCAACAATCCAAGAAGTCTTTTGCCGATTTATCAGATGAGCTTTCCCTTGCAATCAACAAGTTGGCCGATGAGCTTTCATCTTCGAAGGAATTATGGTCTGACGATGTTGAATTCCGTAACGCGGTCTTGACCAAGGCACTACCAAAATTACTACTTGAAGAGATCGGTTTGGAGAATGTTCTCCAAAGAGTTCCTGAAGCGTACTTGAAGGCTATTTTTGCAACGAAGTTGGCATCCGAGTTTGTCTACACCAGGGGTGTTGATGCAAACCCAGCAAAGTTTTTGGAGTTTGTGTCTAGTTTGAAGAGAAGTGCTTGAATCATTTCTAGAGTTGCATTTTCGTTATCTAATTAAATAAGTTATAATCTATTGTATTTCCATGTTAATCATTTATGTTTAGAAATTGACATTGCTCATATATCAAGTGATCTATCTAGCTAGCACATAATCGCCTAATGGTGGTCAATCATTGTTGCGATCTGAGTACCTTACTCAATTGGGAGTTCGTGACCTTCCTTCCGGATTTCAAACCTCCACGGTCTCCTTCCATAGCGATACATACCATCAACAAAACTGCAACAGTTAACTATGTGACATCGCAAGTACCTGTAATCCCTAGTTCTTCCCATTGCTTAATGTTATCTCCGCCTCTCTCATCCTCTTTAGTTCCATCTCAACTCTTCTATTAGCCTCTACATCAATCATATTCTGTTCAAAGATCCGATCGCTGACAGAATCTGCAAGCCATGCGACGCCAGCAGTGGATATCCATAAATAAAGCTTCACACGAAATGATAGTGCATTATATTTGGCAAACAAAGATAGTTTGCCAGTAGTTTTAGACTTTGATTGTGCGTTTGCGTTTGCGTTCTTCATCTGATCACCTCCTGTTGATGCATCGGTATTAGCCTTCGCGCGTGGTTGTGGAGGTTGTGGCTTTGCTGCTGGTGATGCCATGATAAAGGTGGGTGGTGTAAATTATCAAGTGATATTACTGTATCAAATAAACAAAAACTAGTGGTATCTAGCTTGTCCTAATTAAATGTCTAAATGGAAACTTTGACGGAGTTCATGCTCGGAAAACTTTGCAAATTTTCACTGTGTTTAGTTATACATTTATAATACCTACCCTGAACCTCGCCTATCTTTTGATGTGACAGCAACATCCAGTATTCACACAGCACGTATACCACGCGTAGTTTATAAAGATTGTTGTGCCTTGCTTCATTGTAGTGCTGAAATTGTAAATATCTCCCCTTCCACAAAACTACAGTCGGCACGGATATAATTTTGCATATTTTTTAACAACTCCTATACACTTTCTATTGGGTAAGTCTTCCAGTATTCAATTTGATTGGCATTTACTCTTTCAACAGCATTGTGTGTAATGTCATAAAGGTTACTGTTATAATCATTACATATAATGACTACTTCGGAGCCTTTTCGGGTAAGCATATTTTTGCTTTTCAAGAAACTTATTAAAGAATGCAAACACTACTTAACATTTTTTGGAAAAAACCTATTTGTAATTCTTCAAAGCCATTCTTAAATGATTTATAGTATTGCTAAGGATTTGAAACTTCTTTATTGAGCATTTAAAGTGCTTAGATGTGCAATTTGCCTTCTTATTGAGTTTTTTTGGAGTAAAATTTATAGCGATTATAAACGACACATAATTTGTTGCTCTTCTACCTATTGATTTTGAATCTTTGTTTTGAAGGCTTTTAAAATGGGGATATTATGATCTATATTCTTCTACAATAAGAGGAAGGACATGTACTTATATATGTATCATACAATTAGTCTCTGGTTGGATCCATCGTTGCCTTTGTCGCCATCACCAGCCTCTTCATCAGCACTTCTTACATCATCACTTTCTATAAGACCACTGCGTTCGTGCGACAAGTCTTCGTCCTGGCGAGTAAAGTGTTGCTTGGCTTCAATAACCTGCTGTTCTCGCTTTTCTTTCGCACGGGCATCCTCTAGGATCTTGTCTGATTTTTCATAACCACTTAAGTTTGAATTTCCAAGATCAAATTCGGAAGATTCATCATAATTCACGTTAGCAGTGTCTGCTTTCTTATCAAGCTTGTCTGAGTTGAGATTTGGATGATCTTCATCAAAGTCACTGATATTGAATTCATCATCATCATCATCGTATTCGTCATCATCAAACTCAAATCTGCTGCTCTCATCATCATCCGGGTGAATGATATCAAATTCAAAGTCCTCTCTTCGACGTGCACGTCCTGGTTTACGTCTATTGACAATGAGGTACACTAAGATGGCCAAACCAACAACAATGAGACCTAAGAAGTACGCAACATAATGCTTAGATGTGTCCTTGTGCTGGTAGCTCCCATTACCATTTTCTTGGTCTTCCTGTGATGACGTTGAAGTAGGAATGTCGACAGAGCTTGTGGAGGAAGGTGCTGCATCAATTGTAGTCTGCACTGGTAACTCTGAGCTAGTAGAAACTAGATCAACCTCCCCTGTTGCAGTATTTGCATCTTCCAAGTGTTCTGTTGTTGTTGAGACTGTCTCCGGAGCAGTAGTAGAGGACTTTATGTCCTTATCTTCGTCTTCGTTGTTGATCGTACTATAGTCTTCGTTAAGATCAAATCTTTTGGCAAGGTCTGGGTTGATAGACTCACCAAAAAAGTGTATTTGCCAACCTAATAATTGCACAGTATTCCCATCATTGACATTGCGCACCTTGAGAGTCCACTCACCAGCGGCATCCTCACCCCAATGGGCGACAGTTGAAAAAGTCCAGTTTGGAAATCCGGATTTATCATCATCTCGTGCCCTAGCCATTGCCAAGTTAGATACAATACCATTAGGAGAAATGAGGTCGACCTCAACATCTCCTCTCCTACCAGATTTGATATTGACAGTCACCGTGATCTGTTCTATTTTTTCAAAGTTGGCCTTCTCCAAGATCTGGTTGGACACATTGAAGCTATCCTTAACCTCACCTACTTTTGAGATGGTCAGATCTGGAAGTTGGAAAGGAGTATAGTACCATGATTGTGGCTTCAGCAATTTCCAGTTGTCCATTGCCATATTCACCATCTTCTCAGCATCGATCTTACCCCATCCATACCTTGGTGAGTACTTTCTACCTTCGATGGCCGTTTCTTGCCAGGAGTCATCGAATGGATCGATTTCTGCAGCACTCAGCACGGTTAAATGTTGCACATCTCTCCACGTCAACTCAGGATTTGCCTCCAATACTAATGCATAGATACCTGCAGCCAATGGAGCAGCAGCAGATGTACCACCATGATTCTTCGTACATGCATCATTGATATCAGTGGTGTGAATATGCTCTCCAGAACCAGATGAGTATGTGGTGACCATAACAGCAGTACAAGATTCAGAGTATTGTGGGTGTAAACCTTTATAGTCAATAGCACTGACAGTTAATGAGTAAATGCTGTTGGTGTAACCATCGAAGTTACATCCATCCCCTCTTGATGCGCCGTTACCGCTTGCAAAAACGTAAAGCGCACCCTTACCATCTCTTCCATCTTGAATACCCTTTAAGATAGCAGATCTGATTATTTTTTCTGGTGCATCCATGGATCGCCCATTATCTGGTGGGCCCCAAGAACACGAGTAAATATCATTAACGTCAAGACCATAAACCATTGCTTTTGCTTCTTCTTCAGAAGTAATCCCGCCACTCAAAATACGAATACCTGCGACTTGAGAATCATATGCAACACCGACACCACAGTAGTTGTTACCCTTGGATGCAGCAATTTCAGCAGCACATCTAGTTCCATGGTAATCATTAGACAACATTGGCTTCGGATTTGGCCTGTTGTCGTTAAAGTCCCACGATCCATCAGCATTATAGCTATCTTTTAAATCTGCGGATTCATAGTCAAGGCCATCGTCAATGAGAGCGGTGACAACCCCCTTACCGGTGATATTCATTCTCCATACCGGGATGACATTGACATCATGCCCTGGGTATGCAACGTTGAAAATATGCCATTGGTCTTTGAAAATAGGATCATTAATTCCGAACTCCTCCGCCACTTTCTGTTGCTGTTCTATGATGTAGTCTTGCTTTCTCTTGAAAATTGATTCGTAGTCGACATCATGATCGATTGGGATCGGCATTCTCTTCTCGAGTCTCTTCTCGCGTAATGGATATAAACCATAAACGTTGCTTTCAAGTAAAGAGTTCAAGAAATCTTTCTCCTCCCGCTTCAGAAGAGAACCTGCTTTCTCTTCTTTTACTTTGTTCCCAATTGATTGGAAAATCGTCTTTTGTAAGGTTCCCACATCCTTGTGTCCCTTAGGGAAACTGAAAACATGGAAATTATCCAGGAAATCAACCGTATGCTCGTATTTCCAATCTGGATGCAGTTGCTCGAGGTTTTCAACGCTTCTACTGCCATTGGTTTCAATGACGAAGTAGTCGTGATTATCGTGATCTTTTTGATAGTTATTGTGACATTTTGCTAGTGTGCCATTGCTGAAAACCAAGCACAGTAAAACCTTGTACAGCCACATGACATACATTCTAGTTGTTGTGTAATATTCTCAAAGCTCTTTGTGGTTTTATCAAGGAAGAGATGAATGTGTGGTTCTAATATTAGATCAACTTGTCCTTCTATAGCCGCGATCTGTGGTGCCAGTACTCAGAATCTAAAATATAACTCGTGGTTGAACTGATCTGCCGCCTATTCTCACCCAAACTAACAGAGCCTGGTTATTGCAAAGTAATCCAAAAGCAGTTGACCTTCCAAGGGGGTGTTTCCAGATCCTTCTCCGGTTTCAAGTTCATAGTGTCCATAGTGAAACAACTAGCAACAAGCGAGCATCCTGGTCCGATTGTTGAAGTTTCAATTTTTGACTTCACAAATTGCGCTCGGCCGACCTTTGAAGTTTGAAGCATGCTTCTGCTGCCTTCTGCCTTCTGCCCCCACTTCTACTTTTCCAATCTTAGCGGTTAGCCATAAAAAAAGGATTACACCGCATGATAGCAGTCTACCTTAAATTTAGTATTTTATATATAATTACACGCCCTTCCTTCTGAAACTATAAAGCTAAAGCACCCATAGGATCGTATGGTGGGAGCACAATTTGGTCCTTAGATTCTAAAATGGAAGCATCAATACCCAATGCTGCAAGTTCTTCCTTTTCAACGACAACTTGGTAGACGTATTCTTGGAAGTACTTCTCAGTCATGACGTAGTAACCATCTTGACCAGACTTAGTACCCCAACTGTTCTCAACTCTGTAACGAACCGCCTTACCGTTTTCATCGACGTGAACACCAGTGATCAACATCGCGTGAGTCATCAAAGAGTCACCATATAAGACACGGTCCTTCTTGGACATGGATTCATGGTCGTAACCAAGAAGCTTGAAGTCCCAGAGATCAGTATCTAAAAGACCACGCTTCTTGTCCATGAACTTTGGAGTGTCGTTACCGAAGAAAACAGGCTTGTTGTTCTTGATACGGTTGATGACAGCTTGTGACAACTTCTCAGCTTCGAGGTTCAAATAGGTGACTGGATTTCCATTGGCAATGTTACCTAATCTGTCAACCTTGATCATTTTGTTGTACTCGTTTCTTGGATCGTTCAACAAGGAAACAAACTCAGGAGAGTTGAAGTCCAAAACTTCGGAAGAGTACTTTCTTGGAGTAGTGGTGACAGAGTTGTACTTACCATCCTTGTCGTAAAATTCCCACGTGAATTCTTCTTCTGGTTTAGGTGGATTACCCAAGAACATAGTGAGTAAACGGTAGACTTCCTTTTGCATATTCTTCTTCGTTTCAGTGATATCTTCACCCTTGTCAAGTGCGTTACGTAAGGTCATTGCGAATTCACGTAACTTGAAGTTGAGCATTCTGTTCATGATTCTGGAAGTGGTGGTGTTGAAACTATCTGGGAAGACTTGGTCTGGAACGATACCGTACTTGTCAGCAATGGATGCCATCATGGTGAATTGACCACCATCTTCGACAGGGTTAGTCAAGAACCATTGGATCAATCTGCTGTCCACAGGTTCATTGTGAGTGTCAATGATTTGCTCCAAGAAGTAGTTAGCTCTCTCCAGCTTGTCGTAGAAGAACAAATAAGAAGGGGAAAGCTTGATTTCCTTCATGTTGTACTTCTTCATTGCAACCACTCGTAACATGTTAGTGGATGCAAATAACCAACAACGACCAGAGGCCTTTTGGTCCATGACTGGTGTACCTTCGATTTCAATCTTATGATTGAAGACATTCTTGTCTGCAATCTCTTGATCTCTGTTGACCAAGACTTCGTCAATGTTGGAATGTTGTAAAACAGAAGCACCGATTTGTGTCTTGAGATCAGTCTTGAACTCTTTGGTCCATTCGGATAACGCTTCAATCTCAATGCCTGCTGCCTTAGATGCCATTTTGGTGTTCGTTATTAAGCTTTTGTACATAAGAAGGTTTCAGCAGAACAAGATACAGGGATGACACGTTATGATGGCTTGCAGCTAGGAAAGAGCCAACAACTGTCAACGGAGGGGCCTCACACATGGTTTAAATACGTCAACCGTGCTGGGTGCTGGCGGCAACTCTCCCGGTCCCCGGTGGAGTTAACGCAACCGTTTAGACATGATTTCCCCGGGATCGCGTGCCTCGCGGAGAGTTGGCACAATTTCCGAGTGCTGTACGGAATGACGAACTTATATGCTCTACGAAAGATATCGCGGTTGGTCCTTGCGATTCTTTTCTTATACTTACAGGGTCTCTTACTTGGTATGATTTGCATGGTATATTGAAATGTATGTGTAAGAAAGAAGAGAAAAAGTAACAGCTGTCGCAGACGAAGCAAATTGGGAAAGACAAACAATTATGGTTTGTTCTTTGAATAGTAGACATTACGAAACCTCTGACTTCTGTTTCTGATCAATTTCCTCGATCGGTGCTTGAACTGGCAACACTTGCAACCTCATGTGTACTCGCACTTGTTTGGTTCGTACGAGCGGTGTTAATGGAAGAGACGTCGTCAGATCTGTATGATTGAACTCTTGATGATTTTTCCAATCGCTCTCTAAGCATTGCTTCACGTAGTTTCAATTCCTTGGCCTTTCTTTCCAATTCCTCTGCCCTTTTAGCAAGCTCAATGGCACTTTGACGCTCTAATTCTTCCAGTTTCGCTTGCTTAGTACGTAAAGTTTCGTGCCTCAATATGTATGGGACAGTCTCACTGATCTTACGTAACTTCTTTGGATCAACTTGTGACTGTGATGAGTGATGGTATCCAGTAAATGAGCCGTTATTGCTATGAGAAGAGGTTTGTGGGGAGTTTGCGACACTTCTGTCAATAGCAGGCGGTTTAACGAGCGTTGATTGTGATGCATTGGAAACAACACCGGCGTCATACACGCTTTCGCGGTGAATTGCCTTTGATGTGTCATCGTCAATGATATCTGTGTTCTGCGTGTGGTTGATCTCATTGTTTTCATTTCCGTCGAGTCCGTCTTCATCGGTTTCATCAATTGTGGTTTTGGAAAGGGCGTTCGTGACGTCGTCAACATTGCCATTATTTCTTTCAGAGATATCAAACTTTGCCATTGACTGAGACTGTGCAATTTCCGCAAGGTTAGACATGGAAGGTGGTTCATTTGAAGCAATTCCACCACGCTGATGATTAGTTCCTATTGTTGAGTCAGCAAAATCGTCCTTCAAATCTGCGACACTCGATAATTTTTCAGTTCTATATGCTTCATATAGGAAATCGTGAGTGATATCCTTCAAATCTTGCAATTGAGATCCAAGCAAGACTGATCTCAAAATTGGGAAATCGGAAACGGTGGTATCGTTGATATCAATGACACCCCAAGGATATTTCCGAACCCGAGTCTTTTTATCTCCTACAGTGGCTTCAACATCTGATGTCACAATGGCAAACGGCTGAAGTCTGGACAAATAACGAGATTCCTCAATAATCTCAGGATCAGTTTCATCTTCGTCCGCTTGGAATTGAAATATAGGGATCTTGAACCTTTCAATGTCCTGAAGGATATTTCTCTTGAAGTTTGTCAATTCGGAGGCAGTGAAGGAATCTGCACGTCCAATGACTGGGATCACATTGACATACTTGGAAAAGCGAACCATTGACTCAATATCAAGCTCACGTAAACCATGTCCAGTAGGTTCTATGAAATAGAGACATGCGTGAACTCTGGTATCTTCGAATCTAGGGTTTCTTCTCACCTTAGTTTCCTCGGCAAGCACAAAATCAAACTGTTGTTCGAGGAAGTTACAAACTTCTTCAATGCAGATGGTATTATTAATGTTATCACCAAACCCAGGAGTGTCAATGACAGTCAATAATATTTTGGAATCATCCTCATCAACGATTTCCACTGAAGTTTCAGTAATGGCGACACCCGGTTCCTGATGCGCAGTTGCTGGATCGAAACTTCTCATCATTTCAGAGGCATTAAGCGTCGACAAGTTCGAGTAAGTGATGGTCTTTGGAATGGTATTGCCATTCTTCTCAGCACTGTTGTAATGGAATCTATGTGGTAAAATATTCTGGTCCAGAAGCGAATTGACAAATGACGTTTTACCGGTACCTTGTGCACCTGTGACGAGCAGCGTGAAACGGATCGCACGTCTGTTGTCCTTCTTGCGGAGGTATGGAGCCATATCTGTGTCAGAGTGCTTGTGTGCGTTGCCTCTTGATCTGAATGCAGTGGTTCCCACCCCTGACAACAACCCCAGCTCTCACGTCCTCGGCGGTCTCTCCTTCTATTTCAGTCAGGTACGTAACGTGTCTGTTGTTAGATCGAATTCGATGATTTGCGACAACCCACGGACAACTGCTCTTTTCGCGAACCGACGCGTCGCTCTTCCAAAAACAGACAGCAAATACACAGACCCGCACGGCTGTAGCGCAAACTGGTGGAGGCTCGACTACCCACGGAGTGGTCCCACGAGTCCCACGATCATTTCATGAGCTCCGAAGGTGTGCAGCTTCTTTCTTCCTTTCATCGCTGACGATGTAGGGTTGGTCGGTGCGATGTTTATTAAAACAATCAATAACAAGTACAGTTACGATGGCATTAAAATATCTCACAGCGAAATCAGCAGCAGCATTGGATGCATCATTGATGTCCAAACTCGGTTACACCCTCGAACAACTCATGGAACTTGCCGGTCTATCCGTTGCAGAGAGCGTGTATACCTCTTTTGAACCTGTGAAAAACCCCAACGTTCTCATTTTATGTGGTCCAGGTAACAATGGTGGTGATGGTCTTGTTGCTGCGAGACACTTGAAATTGTTTGGGTATGAGGATGTGAAGGTGTACATGCCTAGAGTTGGTAAAAATCCCTTTTATGAGAATTTATGCACACAATTGAAACTATTTGATGTTGAAGTCATAAAGGGGGATAATGCGACGAGGTTTAATGAGATGATTGGAAAATCCAATATAATTGTTGATGCCTTGTTTGGGTTTTCTTTCCACCCTCCACTCAGAGGCCCTTTTGATGAAATAGTCTTGGAAATGGTCAAACAACAACGTGAGAATGGGAAAAAGATAGTCGCAGTTGATGTTCCTAGTGGTTGGGATGTTGACGAAGGCCCAGTTGAAGGATCCGTGACTGAAAACTATATGCCGGATGTTCTAGTCAGTTTAACAGCACCTAAACCTTGCAGTCAAAAAATCTCAGATAAAGTGCAACATTACCTCGGAGGTAGGTTCATCAGTAAGGATATCGCTGATGAGTGGGGGTTCGACATGGCTCATTACAAAGGAACGAACCAGCATGTGAGACTTAGTTAGCTTTCTCTCCGGTAAATGTTCTCCACATTTTGAAGTATAGCGTCATTTATTTATTCAGTTTGAATTCGTATTATTTAATTTAATGTATTATACAGAGTATGATCATATCTATTGATAAAGTAAAGTAATGTAAAGTAGAGTAAAGTGGTGATTGCAAAAGGATAGCCATGATTTAGACCTGCAAATAATAGAAAGAAATCTAAATGAAAGACAACAAGGTTCAAATTGTCAAATGAAGAAGTATTGTATAGGAGGAGAGTAAAGGAATACGCTAGCCATGAAACCATAACTAGCCAAAATAAAAAGGAAATAAAGTTGATTGAAGAAAGGCAATGATGAAAATATTGAAAGAAGTAAAGGGATCGTACACCGTGTACCGGGTTAATAATTCATGATAATTGATGCTCTTGAGGCTATGTTAACTGAGGCGATGTCTGTTGTTGTTGAGATGCTTGTTGCTGTGTTTGTTGGGCTTGCTCTTGAGATGATTGTTGCTGTTGTTGTTGACCTTGGCTCATAAACTCGTAGCCATTAATGCCGAGGTTCAGACCATTCGAGAAATTCAAACCGTTCATGTTCATCCCATTCATGGTATTCAAATTCATTCCCATGCCAATGTTATTCATGTTATTCATGCTATTCATGTTTGAAATATCATTCATACCTTGCATGGCATTCATGGAGTTCATCATGCTCATATTGTTCAGGTTGTTCATACCGTTGAGGCCCATTGAAACTTGCAGCGGTAAAGAATTGGTACGCTGGTATGATGGTGCAATGTTTGTGTCATTAATAGACCCGTTACCGATAGCACTGCTTTGTCTAGTTACCATTGCAGGTTGGTTTGTATTAGATGACATTGATGTTGAGGTAGTGGATGATTGTGGGACACCAGGGATGGATACTTGTCCCAATTGTGGTTGTCCATTAGAAATGTTTGAATTTGAGGTAGAATTAGATGAGATGTTAGAGGAATTTGGTAAATTTCTCCTCTGTTGACCAGGGCCACGAACTCCCAATGGATTTTTACTGAAACTTAACCTGATACCACCCTTGTTATTACTGGAACCATTCTGACGAGGTAATGTCCTACCATACAGTTCCGCCAACGCCTTGGTGGCATATGCCACATCCTCAAATTCAACAAAACACATTGGACCGTGATGGGATGAAACACCATTGGTCTGTTTGGTTCTAAATGAAAGTCTCTTGAAACCAGGTTGGGGTCTGAACAACGAACGCAACTCATTCTCTGACGTATCTGGAGGTAAGTTACCAACATAAAGTGTGTTACAAGGTGGATTTTGGTCGGCAGGGTTAGCCGGTGGAGGAACCCTAGCTAGCAAAGATAAATCAGGAATGGCGCCATTACTTTCCATGAGAGAATTCTGTTGTTGTTGTTGTTGTTGTTGTTGTTGTTGTTGTTGCTGCTGCTGTGACAGTTGCGCCGAATTCGTGTTTGAGGATGTTGCAAGTGTAGATATGTGAGTTGGAGAATGTGAAGACATGTTGGACATGTTTAAAACATCCTCTGTAAGTGCATTGGCTTGGGAAATATTTTCCATATGTGATGTTTGTTGGTGCTGTTGTTGCTGGGACTGCCCTTGGTTCTGTTGATGGAAATTTCCGTTGATTGGAGTGGATATATCACTCATGAAATATCCATTGCTGTTCCACTCATTCAATAACGGCGTGTGTAATTGATGGCCTGGAGTATTGGGATGAGTCGTCAAATCTGAGCTATTGAGCTTAGAGGCAGAATGGCTTGCTGGATTGAGGTTGGTAAGAATGAGGTTGTCCGGTCTAATGGTTTTAGAATTATTACTTGGTGTAGCCAAAGGTGTTGATGTATCGTTTGACCAACCAGTAACATTACCGGCCGCAGTGTTAATGATGGAAATATTGTTCAAAGAGTGCAAAGGATCGTTTGTATTGTTGTTGAGATTGTTATTATTGTTACCGTTGATGGTGGTTTTGGTGCCAACAGCAGTAAGGGTGTGCGTGTTTGTGTTTGTGTTCGTACTTGCACCGGCATTGGAGTTTATATTGGTATTACTATTCTCAGAAAAGTTTGTATTCTCGGCTTTGGGCGTCGTTGGTGAAGGAGCTGACTGCTGAGTACCCGAGGAGGTGAATGGATTTGAGAACAGATAGTTGTTTGTAACAGGGTTTGTTGAGGGCTCATTGTTAGTCTCGTGACTCAATTCGCACTGAACCTTCGGGAAGGCACTTCCAAATAAGTTTTTACTATTGAGTAGCTGAAACACCTGACTGGCTATCTTAGCTGAATAGAACTTGGAAAAAATGACCGGGTTGTTATTATTCGTATCCTGTAAGATGTCAACAAAGCACACATCATCCAGACACAAGGAGAAGATTAGAAAAGCCTCTCTTAACGTGACGTCTTTAGGGATGTTTCTTATCTTTAATATCGAATAAGCAGAACTGGAGGATGGGGGGTTGGAGTTTGAACTTGAGTTTGAGCTAGAGTTAGAGTTGTTTAGTTGCTTGCTCATGGTACTCGAAGACTGAGCTGAGTGATTAAGACTGAGATTAGCAGGCAGATTGGCACTGAGCGACAGTCTGTTCAAAGAAGCGGACAAGTCCTCGTGGGATAAGTTTGATGCATGTAATGACATTATGAGTATTTTTCAGTAATAAATGTAGTAATGAATAGGTCAACTAAGTTCTGGGAATGTATGTGATGGAATGAGATTCAGTTGTAGTGTAACAGGTAGGCTAATGTACAGTATGATTTAATTTATTCGTGAATAGCGATGGGTTGTATTTGCGTTACCAACTCAATGAATATAAGTCTAGTAATTTGGTCTGATGATAGTGTGGTATAACTTAGTTTTTGTTTCTGTTATTGGGATAGTGCATACAATTGTCTATCGTTTGAGTTCTCAATAATTGCTTTTTTATTGGGATGTGATCGCGTCTTTCTTATTTTAACTTGAGTCGCCAATATACCACAAGTTCTTGAGTGTGCTATTAAGTGTGTTGCTATTTTCTGTAGTTATAGGCAAGAAATGTGACGTGTCTATAGCAGATGACTTGTTCGCTCGATTGCTACGCCTTGTTTATATTGTGTTCTTAGTTCTTGGCTCGTCAAGCGCGCTTTTGAATTTAGCTTTTTAATAATTAGCTGTTGAAAAGTGCGACTGCTCGTACTTTTATTGTGACCTCACAAGTTACGGGCAAATGGGTGGAAATCTGGGCAGTCAAGCGGTAGGTAGGTTGTAGGTGTGTAGTTGGACCTGAGCGTGATCGATGCTGGTGTGCAATGAAGAGCGGTTGTGTTTGTGGTGGTGGTGGTGTGGTCGGTGCAGTGTTGGGTGCGGGCTGAAGGGAGTTAGCAGGCGGCAGAGAAAAGGAGACTTGCTCCACAAAGGAGTTAAGCTACCAATTTGAGGAATTAAGGATTAAGGATTGGAGAAAATTGAGTAAATGAGAAATGTCGAGAAAAACCTGAAAATGCGAAAAAGCCAAAAACAATCTAATCTGCCAGCAGCTGGTGCACAGATGCATTATTCAACCATAACGGTCAGGGCTCAGGGCTCAGGGCTCAGGATCTTATAAGATTGTCTTGACGATTCATCCGGTAAGATGTAAGCTTGGAAGTAATAGTAGCAATGGTCTGACCAGACCACCATGCGCTTTCAATCAACTATCATCTGCTATGGTCATTGGAAGAGCATACAGAACTGTGGAGTACCAGCATGTGGCTCGTGAATCCCATGTGATCTGAATTAGCAGACTGTCTCCCAAGCTATATCGTGGAGCATTTCCACTTTACACGCGGCTGAAGCCGAATTAATTGATGATTACCTGAAGTTGATTTATCTCAAGAGGACGACATAAAGCGGGCACACACATGCACTGGTGTTACTGTATATGTAGGGACATACTAGCTTCACAGGAGTTCTCGAGCTGCAAATCCAGTACTCCGCAGTGTATCTGAAATTGCGACGTTGCATTAAGGGTAGTTGAGAAATTTGCTCTCGGGTTTAGCTCTTCTCAGTATTGCGTGGCTGTACAAACATGGCCGGCAATATATTGAGATGATATCGGCACGATATGGATATCTATAGCCAGAGCTGCTGAGCATGATTAGTTAATTTAAGGTGAGGGTCTAGCGTCCCAGCGCCCCGTTTTAGTCCCATTTCTTCCTACTTAGGAAGGATCCTCATTTCATAGGCGTAAGCTGTGGGGCTGCTGGCTGCTAGTCGCTAGCAAAGGGGGATGCTACGATATATTGCCCAGTTCGCTATAAATGCAGCCACTGGCCACTGGCCACTGGCCACTCTTGCAATGGAGTCGCCACCAGATAAGTTCGTAGGATCAACCCTTCTTTAATCAGCATCGCATAACTGTACTGCTAATGCTAAGTGCAGAAAAAAGACAATACTACAACCATGGCTCACTGAAGCAACAGCGGCAATACACCAACACCGTTTCCTCAAGTTCCGCCAACAGTCATGGTAAAGATAAGGAATCTAAGAACAGGGCGAAACCTTCTTTGCGCAGAACTTCTGCTTCACGTAAGTGCAGGAGAAACTCCACGAACGTTCCAAGTTCGGCTGCCTTATCAGTGGATAAGAAATCGGGCTCAGCCGCTGGATCGGCAAACCTCAACTCTTCCAAACCATCCCCTGTTAACGCACACATAGTATCCCAACGCACCATCACCATTGAATCAGATTCTCTTATTGCATTATGCTCTCCATTCACCATACCCGAGCAAACTAACGAAGTTTGTTACGTTGTCAACGAGAAGAGATACAGATTCGAAGATAAAACTGATCTTGCACTCATTTATGGCGCTTTGGATAGTAACATTACTACCGCCACCACAACCACCACCAAATCATTGACAGCAACGAATAACATCTGCATCAACAAGTCATTACAAGCATTGAATAAACAAAAGCACCTTGCATTCCTCTCAAATACCATTGACATACTTGCGAACCGTCCCGTATCTGCAACGGAGAGTATCCTAGATACAGAATTCTTGGAAATGATTGATCCAATCAGTGATGCCGGAGAAGAAGACGAAGACAATGCAACGGACCTGGATTCTATCTACGATTCAAGTTTGGATTTGGACAAGGATCGAATCCCAGAAACAATAATATCCTCACTCACCAATGGGGCAAATACTTTGCTTGCACCCATTCCGGAGAAGCCGTATGCAAATGTCTTTAGCATTTTGAACAGCCAAGAAAACGATATAGAGGTCGCTAACGCCAGCATCAGTGCTAATTGCACAGCATCATTCTTCTTTGATTGATTACAATGATTTCAGTCATTTATCTTTCGTATTTTTTGCCTTGACCGTTCAAACTTTATGTATGTCTTCTTTACTCTTTACTTTACTCTTTACTCAACGCACCACCTTTTCCCCCGTTACTCTTTTCTTTACTCATTAATCTTTACTCATTACTCTCTATTCGTCAATGATTATTTGCCTTTTCACCTAGGTTCGCACTCCGTTAACGTTCGGGGCACATTTTTTCAACATTCATTCAACAGTTCACTGTTCAGTTATCTTCTACGTCACCTGAACATTGAGCTTATTGATTCTTATCTGCGCAACCCATGTAATCTAGAACCCTATCTTCTTTAATAATGCTTTCTCCCTGAGGGTAGTACAGGTGAACTACCGAGGCTACACAAGCCAGTAGGGTACAAGGGTATAAATGTAAGTATACGTGCAATCAATTAAGCTAGCGCTTTCAAAACCCTTACAAGTTCCGAATCTGACATCTTGCTCTTCAACTGAGCATCCTCCATCAACATCCTCGTGCTTACCATCCATTCGGATTTGTATACATCGTTAATGGTAAGCCTTTCCACAAACTTTGGATTCAGCATTTTCATCAACGTTTTTATTGTATCATCCTTGAACACCTTAATATCCTTCCCGATATCATCCCTTTCGTCACTCGCCAAGGCACGTTTCATTTCAAATCCTGTCTTCATTTGACCAACTCTCTTAATTTCATACTTGTCCAGAAACCTTTTAAAGTCTTTATCCTCTTTAGAAGCCAATTTCCATGGCTTGTTCATGAAAACGATCTGACAGTACAATATTCCCAAAGACCACACATCGAGTGTTTTCAGACACTCTGCAGAGACGCCAATTAGTTCTTTCTTGAATTTATTGAACAGTTCAGGAATGACAAGTTCGGGAGCCTTGAATGAATTTGTGCCACGTTTGAGAAATGCATCCACAAGCTCTTCATCCTTAGAATTCATCCAGGGGTAATCACCAACCCGAGAAAGATCCACAGCATACCCAAAATCTGAGTACTTGAGAACCCCTGTTCCATCAATGAGCACATTCTCCGGTTTAATGTCTCTATGTACAATGCCGTGAGAGTGTATGAATTTGAGTCCTTGCACGAGTTGCGTGAATAGAGAGTCTTTGAAAATGGGGCTGATTTTCACATTTCTTTTGCGGATGGAAGTAATTAAATGAAGTAGATCTGAGTGTGGATAGTAATCAAAAAGAAGACATATGTTAACAGGATCTTTGCTGTATGGAAATGGCGTCGATTCGGTTCTTGGTTCTTGCAATGAAAGAGACGTTGAATCACAGCTATTTATGCTGTTCACGTCATTAATATCAACAACATCATTGCATTCGTAATATATTGATTCATCATCGTGCTTGTGTTGCTGTTCTGTGTTGGATGTTGACGACATTCGCAATATGGCGTGTACTGGGGTGACGTACTTTGTATCAAGTTTCGAAATTGTGAGGTACTCATTGAGTGTGTCAAAAGTATATTGAGGTCGTATGATAGTGTTTGTGAGGTCTTCAAGTTCTGCAACCGTCTTCTTCAAGGATGAAGATCTTGATATGCGGGTTGTAGAAGCTATTGTGAGATTCGAGAGAGATTTTCCAACCTCTTTGCTCGACGGAACAACCGCAGATGTGGATGTCCCCAAATTAGATGGGGATCTGTTGTGATGAGTAAAGTAAGAGACGGATACAGCAGTAGTATTACTGGAAGACCGGCTTATGGTGTATATGTTCTTCATTCCATTGTTGGCTTGTGGTGTCAATGCAGGGGAATTATTGTTGGAGGTAATGCTGATATTTGACTTCGTTTTGGCTAATGCTAGTGGTACTTCGTCCTTCTTCGCCGTTACCAAATCTAGCTCACTCTTCATGATCTTGACAACATAAGTAGTTCTGTTATGCTTAAGTTTAATCTTGGAAATGATACCACTGCTACCTTCCTCCAGTTTAGTGAGAGATCCCGGAATGACATACTCCCAAACCTCCGGTAGGGGAAGGGAATTTAGCTTTACTGGATCGTTTGAAGTACAGACATTAACCATATCTTCTCGTTGTGGCTGTTGGAAAGCAAGATCTCTCGATTCTTCGGTATTAGAAAGCGAGCTGTGGAATGAAGATTCAAGCGAATTGACTGTCACATTTGACACAGTTGATTGTGCTCTAGATCGTGCAGGAGATTTTCGCACACTATTGGAAGATATATGTGATATCCCTTGGTGAGTTGTACTATCTATCATTCTGATTGAAAGTGAAGATGTTATTTCTTTGTTTGTATAGTTGGATTGTCCTTCTGTATTGCGAGTGACTGGAAAACGGAGATTAAAGGGGGGCTATCAAATCTTGAAATGTGGCATATCTTAACCAAAGTCGTATATGTCACCTAAGCTTCGTGTTCTTCTCAGTTGATCCGGCCAGAATACACGATCTTTCTGCGATAATCCCGTGCAGCCATCTGCCCATTGTGTCATACGGAACTCATGCTCCACCTGATGTCTTATTTCCTATTTCCCCCCACTAACCCGATGGACTATGGGCCGTGGCTGGCTAATCGCCAATTGTCAATTCTCAATTGTTGAGCCGAGTAGATACCGCGAGAAGAGAAGAGCCATGACAGTGCTCCGAGCGACTCTCCTGTGCAACGACCGTCCTGCATACGGAGACACAACACCAGACATTGTACACTAATATACTACATCTGATATAATGGCAACAGCGAGTGCACTGATATCCAACGCTTCCTCAATGGCCGATTCAGCATCTTCCCTGGCCCAAACCATAATGAATGCGGCCAGCTCATCACGACAGTCCGGATCGGTCGATACCAATGCGCAATCACCCTGGCTTTTGGTTCGTCTGATGGACGCATTTTACTCTGCAGTACTGCAGCAGTCAGAAGAAAGTGCTGGCGAGACAGGCACAGGTACAGGTACCGGTTCGGGTTCACTTTCAAGTGAAGGGGCAGGAACGTTCCTCAGTTATTGGATGTCCCCATTTTCCATGATGTGCATGATAACGGCAGTGATTATGAATAGAGTGGTTATATTTGCTTCTTCCAGACGCAATCGACGCTTACCTCTTGTATCAAATGTTATTTTGAGGGGTTTTGCCATTTTCCTACTTTTGAGGGGAAGCTATGGCTTGTTTGTGAGTCTTAAATACTACTGCAGCGATAACATCATCATAAGGAATCTCTTTACACCGGATTACTTCAACTTCAACGTGAATACCTTTTCCCAAAAGACATTTCTGTCGATACCATTTGGCACAGATAATAGTGAGGTATTTCCAAATGCACCTTCCACTTCAATATTGAAGAGCTTACATCTAGCCTTATGCATCAGTCAGATATTTGACACTTTCATCTCCGTGGCATCAGGTTCACGAGCATCCATGGAAACAGGGATAACGTTATTTGAATATTCATTAGCATTCCAAGAAGCACAATTCTCATCCAAACCATCTACAGAATTATTGATTATTGCTTTCATTGCTTTACTTAATCAGCTCAATATCCACATCTTGGGACTTTTCAATATGCTCAAATATAAGCTCATAACATCATCCATAATAGGAATAGGGTCGCTTCTATTTTACTCATACAATCTACTTACGGGAAATATCATGAATATTCCCTTTATCATCATTGTTGGCTATTTCCCCCATTTTTGCATTCTCTCAATTATCCTACTGAGCGAATTGATCTATGTCATTTCTGGGATAGTACGCTTTTCCTTTCAAGATTTGACAATGACGAGTCTGCTCGATAATTGGAACTCTGTTAATGTATCATTGTCTGACGACTTTTATACTGCATTGATAAAGTTTGGAGAGTTTGTCACCAACATTTCGATATCACAGTGTTATGTACAAGAAACTTCAGGTGTCAAATTGCCAAAGGATAATTACATCAACCTCAAGATTGAGAAATTAAGGAAAGAACTAAGAGAGAATAAGTCTGGATATGGAGTTGAGTTGAAAAATAACCCCGAGTTGGTTGATTTCATCAGGAAGAACGACATTGAAGGGGGTGCCCGCAACGGAGAACGCAAAACCTCATGGATCATAGTTAAGAGACTGAAAAATATGAACATGATGATTTTCAGACTTGTTCAGCAGGTTGTCATCAGAATAATTTATATTCTAAGACGTCGTGGTCTCCCTAAAAAAGTTAAGAAGAAAGGAAGTGATTCCAGAGTCAAACTACCAATCGAGGACGGTGCGAGGGCACTGTTCGGTTACGTGGAGGATACAAAAACTCACAACGTGAATGTAGATGTGGATGAGCTCAATGATGAACAACTGGAAGAGATGTATCCTCAATTATTGATGAATATGAATTTGTTGGAAAACGATGGATCTGGCGACTATGAATGGAATGAAGACTCCGACCAAGAAGAGATGGAACTAGAACATGAATCTGACATAGAGACTGATAGTTTCATTTACAAACAAACTCCAAACGGAGGCGCCAGTAATGAATCTGTCAGGGAAGAAGGCACTGATACGGGTATCAATGAGCTCTTCAGCGTCAATGAGTTGAGCCAGCTACTCAATCCCATCTCCGTGGAGGATGCAAGGGAGCAACATATTTTGAGCTATCACATGCAACACCTGAATGATAATACGGCGAGATTGACAAGGTCTCATTTTGAAAGGTATTATACGGAGGACATGAAGTTAATGGATTTGATCATGCAACAGAAGAATCGTTTACTGGGAACATCTACAGCTAGACCTACGACGAATGGACAAAATAGTAAAACTGAAGGTGACTATGCCCTTGCAAATCATGATTTTAATCAACATAATGACAATACTTTGCTACATGACGATCTTGGCGTCTGCGTCATCTGCCACGAAAACTCTCGTCAAATCATTCTGTGGCCTTGTAAATGTTTAGCCATCTGCGAGAGCTGTCGAGTATCGCTCTTCGTCCGCGAGTTTTCCTCGTGCGTTTGCTGCAGACAACCTGTTGAAGGTTTCAGCAAGGTGTACATCCCTTGATAACATCTTTTGATGCTTTTACGTATGAACCGATGTAGTAAGTAAGCCAATGTGACTTGTCAACCCAGCTGGTTGGAATAGCTCCCGGGCTGCGTAACCATAACGCGTCTTTGTTTACAATTCGCAGCGTAATGAAAATGGCAAAAGCAGCTCTCTCGCGGGCGCTCTCTATACACCATACAGGAGACAAGAGACGTGCGCAACACAGAGGAGCGGACTGACACGAGAACAAGGGGTGATCCTTCCAACAGCAGAGAAACACCTCAACAGTATAGATCAACCATGAGAGAGATTGTACGTGAATTGCACCCGAATATGGTGAATGCAGATAGGATAGTCTCGCGGAAAATTGAAACATGCGATATGGTGCTCAGTACCTTTGTTTACATTTGAGCTAAACTGCAAATGAATGGCTCCTGATCACTGCATTACAAGCAGTACTGACAAAAGACAACAACATATGAGTTAATCTTCCAATGCCGTATATTTGTGAACATCTTTCATGTTTAATCCTAATAGAGGCTGAGATCAAGATGAGAAACCTCAGATGAGCATTATTTGTTTGTTAATTGAAATGTACTCAATTTTCTTTAAATTTCATCGTATTCAGCTGATACTTGAATTATACTGCGGACAACTGCGCTACTATCTTCTACTTGCAGAGTGATACTTCATTTGAACAGCTTACTAACAAAACATGTCTTTCCCTTTCTAATTCTCATTACAGATCCACTTATCCACCGGTCAATGTGGTAACCAAGTTGGTGCGGCGTTTTGGGAAACTATCTGTGACGAACACGGGCTTGATGCCAATGGAAACTACCATGGTACAAATGACTTACAGAAGGCTAGGTTGGGCGTCTACTTCAATGAAGCATCAAGTGGCAAACACGTTCCAAGAGCTGTTTTAGTTGATTTGGAACCAGCGACAATTGAGAATGTTAAAACATCCAAGTTTGGTAACTTATTCAGACCAGACAATTTGATCTTTGGCCAAAATTCTGCAGGTAATAACTGGGCAAAGGGTCACTATACCGAAGGTGCGGAATTAGTGGACTCCGTCATGGATGTCGTCAGAAGAGAAGCAGAAGGATGTGACTCTTTACAAGGTTTTCAAATCACCCATTCCTTGGGTGGTGGTACCGGTTCTGGTATGGGTACCCTATTAATCTCCAAAATAAGAGAAGAATTCCCCGACAGAATGATGGCTACCTTCTCAGTTATGCCTTCACCAAAGGTTTCTGATACAGTGGTCGAGCCATACAATGCTACCTTATCCGTTCATCAGTTGGTTGAGAATGCAGATGAAACCTTCTGTATTGATAACGAAGCGCTTTACGACATTTGTGTCAGAACTTTGAAGATCAATCAACCTTCCTATGATCAATTGAATCGTTTGGTCTCGTCCGTTATGTCTGGTGTTACCACTTCGTTACGTTTCCCAGGCCAGTTGAACTCTGACTTGAGAAAGTTGGCTGTTAACTTAGTTCCATTCCCAAGACTTCATTTCTTCATGGTGAGTTATGCCCCTCTTACTGCAGTTGGCTCTCAATCTTTCAGATCTTTGACAGTCCCTGAATTAACCCAACAAATGTTCGACCCAAGAAACATGATGGTAGCCTCTGATCCAAGAACCGGTAGATACTTGACTGCTGCTGCCTTCTTCAGAGGTAATGTGTCTGTTAAAGAAGTTGAGGATGAAATGCACAAGGTTCAAACCAAGAACCAAGACTACTTTGTGGAGTGGATTCCAAACAATGTACAATCCTCCGTCTGTTCAGTTCCTCCAACTGGCTTAGATATGGCTGCAACTTTCATTGGTAACTCCACTTCTATCCAAAGTTTGTTCAGGAGAGTCGGTAGTCAGTTCAGTGCGATGTTTAAAAGAAAAGCCTTCTTGCATTGGTATACATCTGAAGGTATGGACGAGATGGAATTTACAGAGGCAGAATCGAACATGAACGATTTGGTCAGCGAGTATCAACAATATCAAGAGGCAACTGGTATGGACGATGACCTTGATTTCGATGAACAAAATCAAGCAGATGATATGTAAAAATAACCGTGATAACTCAAGCATAACCAATACTATAGAATATCCACTCGACGCTTGTTCATATATTTGCAAGAGATATTTACTTGCGATTGCCAAAATGACATCCATTTCCACTTTCTCCCATTCTGAAACCTCTTGAATTCACCACCCTTTTTCTCTTAGATCTATTTCACTACTTCTCCCTTCTTTTCCGCTTTGTTTATTACAAGGCATCCTTTCTGGATTTTTCCTCTTGTTTTTTTTTCTACTTTACTACCTTTTATCGATTCTTTCCTCATCTTTCCCTTCTTGGCTTTTTGAAATGTCTATGTCATGATCTTTGCGAACTATTCGAGCTGTCCATTAAGCTTTACTAAGTTCAATCACCTTCACATGCATAACTTATCGAAAGGAAAGTCAGGTAGGTCTTTACGAACATCATCGGTTCCATTCTCTTTGAGCTTTCGATGTTTCTATGTATAATCTACTAATAATAATCACTTACGTGCTCTAGTTGTTATTTCGCTTTGAAATTATTCTTATCGATTGTGAAGATACAAGCAATTTACGTGAAAGTATGATTTGATTGTAGCAGGTACCAAGTGCCGAGCCGGGTTCAGTAGCTGGTAGTAAGTGATGCAGTGCAGTGAGTAGGGAGCGAGTTTCCAAGTTTCGCGAGATCACCATTGAGAATAGGACAAGCCCACATCATACCTCGAAGACAGCCTTCACAATCAACTTCACCGGGCTCTGTGATTCCCTTATGCACATAGAGCCACGCCCAATGCATTGGCCTACATCTATCAAACAGACTCAAAAACTTCCGCAGACGGAGAATTTGCGTGAGTTGAATAAGAGTTCCGAACACACCTACAAGCTTGATCCACATAATGATGAAATCATAGATTTATTGACCAATTATTCGAACGGTCTACCGTATGCGGTCATCACATATCGATCAATATATCTTTTTGATTGGACACATAAAGTTCCTGTCAATGCACATATTAGATCTGATGAATCCATTGAAACGTACGGAAGTAATCAAACTATCAGACTCTCCCCAAATCAACAGACTTTTGCCGTTATGACTAGTAAGAACATCATATTAGTCTATACATATAAGATTAATGGCAGCGATAGTGAACTGCTAGGTGTTTATGATTCTAGTGGTAAGATTGTCCAAAATGGTTACCCATTGATTGTATACAGAGAGGATCCGCTGGGTTATGGTGGTATGGATTCTAAGTATGAAAGCTCTTATAACGGTGGAAATCAGGGTATTGTCAAGAACATTCTCAGTTCTTTTATTGGTACAGATGGTAATGAGGTTCCCGTTGTTGACCTAGGGCTCAGACTAAAGTTGATTCTTAATGTCGCAAGCCCAATTGTGGAGTACTGTTTCACCAGTAGTATGGAATTACTTCTGATCAATACGAATCCTCATGCATTTCAAATAATACATTTGAATAAAACCAATGACACCAAACCTAGAAATAGTGAGCGTGCAGCTAAAAGTGGGAACCCTGCTAGTGCACTTGAAGATTCTGGAAAGGAGATAAATTTCATTATTGCGGATGAATTGGATTGGTTTGTCGACCCCGAGATCAACAACTCGAGTGAGATCATAGATATGGACTACAACTACGACTTAGACTGCTTTCTTTGGATTAACGAACAGGGTGATGCTTTATTGGTCAAAAATTCCGGAGATAGACCTGCAAATATTCAATTGAACGCAAAATGCATATATAAGGCTTCCAGTAACGGTGATGGTCGAGCGCTGAAAGGTTTAATCAATCACTTCAAAAACACTCTTTATCTTATTTTAGATTCTGGCAATATTCTAATATACAAATTGAGTGACAATCTCTCTTGCACGCTGCTAAAAAATATTGAGAGGTGCCTCCCTTCGAAAAATCCTAAAGATTTATACCTTCACCCACACGGCGACTCGGTCTTGGTTCATTACGAAAATGGTTGGAACATTTACTCCCTTTTGGGCAACTTAATTTTTTCTACTTTTGAGTACGACCATCTGAAGATATCCAACTGCAAGAAGATTCAATATCTCAACTCAAATGAGATCATATTGGTGAGCGCAATAGATGAGATCATTCTATTGGATCTTACAGTTTTTAATCTCGGCGAGGGATACAGTTCTTTGAGCACTAAGCGACCTGTTCTCTACGATAATGATCAAATCAGGGTCTTCAAAGCCTATGAAAAGAAACTAATTGAACATCATCACTATAACTATAACGTGAATGATATAACTAATAAAGAGACTGATGTTTGGCTTAGTGAGATGTTACCAATCAATTTTAGAATCAACAACCGGTGTATAAGGTCGTGCTGTACCAGTGAAGATGGAAACAATATCTGCATTGTTGGAAATTACGATGTTATTGTTTTCAGCTATTCGACAAGAGCCTGGAAGACCCTTGAATTGACTCAAGATAACACTTCTCAATTTGAAAAATCCATGTCTGTCGTACAAAAATGTCTCTGGTGGAAAAATTATCTTATTTTGGGCACATGTAAAGATAACGGTAAGGTTAAAGAGTCAGAAGTGTACATTTTCTCTGAGAGAATATTGGAGAAGGATCGTACTTTCAGCGTTGATTCCTTGGTTTGGAACTTCAATTTTGCGGATACTCCATTTGATGACGAATATTTCATCAATTTCAACGTTGACACGTTTACTGATACATTGTTTGTGATGACTAATAAGATCAATTGCTACACTTGGAACCTGTCCCAGAATAAACGCGCGGCCGAAAAGATCAATGGTGATTATGAGGTCAGCCAATTGCATGATACTTCGCTCAAATCCATTAAATCATCTATTTTGATTCAAAAGTCAACAGTTCATCAACTAAAATCTTGCTTTAAGGAGACAGATGAGTCTATAATCCTTAACTATGGCACTATTTTGAAAATCAATGACACTGATCTTCTTTTCCTTTCAAATACCGATCTCTATTACATCAGACGAGAACGGGTGGAGCGGACATTCACTTCCGCATATGTGATTTATTTAGTCAGTGAATGTGTTGAATACGTAACCAAGTTGAGCAGCACTTTGATATGTTTGTTTGATGGATCTCAATTGATTCATTACAATCTAAGTGATAATACGGACTTGCTGAAGTTGAAACCTATTCTTATCAGTGTTGGTAACGATATTGTTCAGTCCCGGAACCAAAATGATAGCAATAATGAATCAGATGATAGGTCTAACTTTAATAAGTACTTAGTGAAGTATACTGGTGTCTGTCCCTACCCAATCACCACTATTCCTTTCCAAAATGTTGCGTTCGGAATTGAGATAGAATGCTTCAATAGAATTAAGCTGAAGCTCGAAACTATCAGAAGGAATTACTTGGCAGATTTGGTGAATCATTACATTATGTCTAATATCGAGGTAAAACATCTTGAAGAAGATTCCAATGCCCTCAACATCAATAATGTGTTCATGAAATTCTCCAAATTCAAACAGTTCAACTTTGTGTTAGAGAAACTAATGGTGGAATATCTTCAGCTTTGCTATGATGATAACGAGTATGATACAAAGGACGATTATTTTGACAGGCTCTACCTACTTATACAGTCAACTGGCAATGAATACGAGATTATATTGAATTGCTTGAAGAAGACCGAAACTCACTTCTGGCCAATCTTCTTCAATAAAGCCGATCTGAACCCAAGGTACGTTGTGAACAAACTATTCACAGAGAGTAGTAACCAAAGACTCACTGCTCATTTTTTCATCATAATGTTGAACTACGAGAAGTACGATACGAACAATTACCATACTACTAATATTAACTTCACCAAGAAGAAGAAAAAGAAGAGTAAATCCAAAAATAATGGATCGACAATTAGCACGAGTGATCAGGACATCATTATTAACGTTCTAAAAAGATTAATTGTTGCGAAAGATTTCGAAACATCTTTTGAGCTAGTCAGATTTTTGAAGATTGTTAATAGCGCAATGACCCATAAATGTTTGGAAAAACTAAAGCTTTACATGCAGAATGACTAGATGTTGCTGCTTGATCGGACATAGGTTGAATTTTGTACTATATAGTAAGGACCTAAGTTGTCGCCCTTGTAATTAGACAAAAATCGAGGTTGATTTGTGTTGTTGATAGTACTAGCGTAACTATCTAGGGAAATAAATAAGTAAACCGAGGTTCAGAATGAAGTGAATGTATGAATATGAGTAACGTTGTGTATGAATGAGAGGGAACTATAACCAACGTGTGTATGACTTAGTTTGCACCCTTCAAGAATTTCTGGACAAAAGAGTTGTTAGTGGTTGTGCTGTAGTGTTCGAAATCTTCAAAGTATTTCATGACGTGACATTGTTGCTTCCAGAAATTGACCAATTCTTGGAATTCCATCTGACCCTTCATGTAAAGGACATTCTTGATAGCAAGATCTTCAACAAATCTGTGTCTCTCAAATTCCTGTCTGATCTTAGTCTTTACTTGGTATGCTGGAATGTCCAAATCATAACTGTTGACAAACTCTCTGGAGTGTCTCAGATATCTTCTGTACAAATTCAACACACGACGTCTGAGGTCGGCACTAGTGACTGAGAATTTAGCAGCCTCTGCAAATGCGGTAGGGGTGGTCATTGCTGTAGAGATGTCGTCGGATTGCCCTTTATCATATGTTGGTGAAACCGCTTCTCCGTGCAGCTCGAGCGAGATCGCTTAGAAGTCGTAGAAACATGTCGCTGATACCTGATATTCCCTCTCCCCTCCCAATTGGCAGGCAGAAGGAAGTGCACGGGTGTCGATAAATGGCTTGCCATTTGTAGCGTCGCGTCGGCGGCTTCTCAACTTAACATGAAGATACGCGGTGCAAACGATACTATGGATTTCAGGGGATGTACGGTACAGTCCTCAATTGAGATAGGCGCATAACAACAGAGGTGTGAAAGACACACATTCGAGAAGTTAAAGAATGGCGGATAGTTGCAATGCATACAAATCTCCTACTGTCCCAGCGTTTGTGGCTGGGGCTCTACTTGCCGTGGGGATATTTGCATCGTACATTCCGCAGCACATCAAGGTGATTCGGAGAAGATCTAGTGAAGGTTTGTCTCCGGGGTTTTTACTATTGGGCTCATTGTCAGCCTTCTCGGCGTTTGTCAACATATTCATTGTCACAATACCGGCAAGACAATGTTGCAGGTCTGTGCTAACCACTTTCCAGTGCTCCAGTTCGATGGTTGGTTTTTTCCAGATTTTACTTCAAGCTGTCGGATATATTATGATCTTCCTCTTATGCGTGTTTGCAACAAAAAATTCTATAAGGGAGCCCTCTATTAATCATGAGAAGCTTCTTGTCAATTACAGGATACTCGTAGCATACGTTGTGCTGAATACGGTGCTTGTGATCAGCTTACTACTCAGTGGTAACAACGCTAACATGGATTTCCTTTATTTCTTTGCAGATCTCAGTGGTGTTCTCTCCACAATTTTTGCAATTATTCAATACTTGCCTCAATTGTGGACGACGTTCTCGATCAAACATGCAGGGAGCTTGTCCATTCCAATGATGTGCTTACAAACACCCGGCGGTTATGTTTGGAGTTACAGTTTGTACTCACAACCTAACTCTGTGTGGAGTTCGTGGTTACCATACTTTGCCGCAGCAAACTTGCAGCTTCTCCTTTTGTCTATGTGCCTCTATTTTAGATGGACTTATCCAACCAAATTGCTTGAGGCTAATGCCGAGTTGAGGATTGCAGAGGAGAACTTGTCTAATTCTCATAGACAAATAGTTGACGAAACTTCTTCCCTTATCTGATCTGGCATCAAAAATCCTAGCTTTTCTATATAGACGATATCAAGTATCAATGACATGTATGCATATGAAGAGTAAATTAGTGTACACAGAGGAGTAGAGAGAAAAGAAAAGTACTAGCAGTTATCATAATTGCTTGCGAGGTTGCTCAAACGGAAATGGTCTTCCAGATGTTCAAACCATCAGTACCAGTACTAACTAAGGTACCTGGCAATTGCTTATGCCATCTAACGTCCTTCACATCCTTTTGCCAATGCACGAATAATAATTGTGGAGGAATGTCATTCAATTCTTTGATATCCTTTCTTTGTTGTTCGATTTCTTCATCATCTGCTTCAACCGCCAAATCCCATAGTGTCACGGTGTTGTCCTCAGAAGAAACTGCGACAATAGATTCGTCAAGTGGGTTAAATGCAATAGATGTGATTGGAGACTTGTGGAAGTCGTATGAGACAACAGGCTCTGGTTGTGAATTTGGCTTGAAATTTCTCAAGTCCCAAACACCCCAAGAACCGTCATCGTGACCAGATGCAAGTAAGTAGTCGATCTTGTCACACCAAGAGATAACATTGACATCACTTTGGGAGGCCACAACACTAAGTGCTGGTGCGTGTTTCTTTGATCTGGTATCCCATATTCTGACGTAACCATCAACACCTGCCGTAGCAAAGACAGTCTTTTCAGATTTGGACCATTGGATATCTTCGATGGATGAGTTATTGACTTGGTAAGCAGTACGGTCAGTGACCCATTTACTGTTGTTTCTCTGTGTGAAGTAGATTCTACCGCTAACATCACCACTCAACAATGAACCATCTTCCACTGATGACCAGTCTAAGCCATACCCTTCCACATTGCCGTGATTTTGAATGATATGTGCAGGTCTCTTGCTTTGCTTTGGAATAACATAACCTGGAGTGTCGAACGCTTTGAATTGTGAAGAAACATCAAATATGTACACTTCACCACTTTCCGACATCGTTGCAGTGTGATATTCATTGGTTTTTGCTGCAAATGGATTCACTCTAATTCTATTGGTGGTATATTTGAGAGGGATAGTTTCACTTTCCAAGATTGGGTCAAAATGATCTTCATCCTCTTCTTCTTCATCATCTTCCTCTTCTTCTTCTTCGGACTTGGCAAGTGTTTTAGATAACGATGATAATTTCATAATAATCATTTCGTTGTCCTTCGCCTTGGATGCTTGAGTAGCAGTTGCAACATACATCTTTGCTGGATAACTCCTTCTTTCATTTCCGTATCTGTCAGGCAAGACATCCAAGGTCAAACATGGCCATGGCATATTCACATTATGAAGCATTTCATAAACAGTTGGATCTGCTTCTAAGACTTCGTCAGGTCCCAATGGTCTGGATCTGTGTGGAAGATATAATCCGTTCTCGTCTGCATCTTCACCTTCGGGGTTCACAGATCCCTTCGCCTTAGCAACCAATCCGTCGGCATCAATTGCACCCTCAAGTTCATCATCTGATTGGTCCAATTCAATGATCTCACCTTCACTTTCGTAATCGTCACCAGATAAGTTCTCCATTTCACCCTCAATGCCAAGCTGCTTAGCTAGATCGTCTTCTTCGGCCATGTCCACATCCGTTGGGTTGGATGCAGTATTTCTCTTGGCACTAGCATGGCTATCTTCAAATTCGGAAGCACCTCTTTTCTGCATCTTTACTCGTGGTTGAATTTCAATTATCCGACTGCAAACTCTTCAGCGAAGTGTCCAGTGTGGGTGAATGTACACTGATTCAGTTGAATGTGGTCCTATGTTAATCATTAATATCATGCTGAAAAAAATTTTAGTGTTTCGTTTGGAATTCCTCCGAGCATGAATTTGAAATTTTGGAAAAGAGAAAATATCGGGGCTACTCGGTACTCGTAATCAGCACTAACACAATCACGTCTGACTTGATGTGTCTTTGACGGTGCCCAATTGCCTGCTACATTTTTTGCAGACAAGGTAAAAAATACCTTAAAGAGTTGCGAATGGAAAGAAAAGCCTTTCTTGATCAGGAACCACCTCCGGGATATATACCTGGAATTGGCAGAGGTGCTACCGGGTTTGTTACGCAGGCTGATCTAGGATCTTCAAATTTACTACCGCTTTCTACATACCAATCTATTATCGATGATGTGAATAATAACGCCAATGGGAGGTTTGCGGATGCGAGAAAGTCTCCTCTGGAAAAGGATGAGCAAGATGATGATCAAGTGTTTGATGAAATAGAGAAACGACTGGCTGCCAAGAGAGGCAGGAAACGTAATGCGTTGAAAGCAAAGATAGAAGAAGACGAGAAGAACGACCAGGGTATCAAAGCTGACAATGATACTGTTGGTGAATCCATAAATCAAATTTCAGAGCAGTTTCGGGATGCTAAGAAGGAGCTTTCTAAAGTTTCAGAAGAACAGTGGGCGAGCTTGCCTGAATCTGGTGATTTCACCAGGCGGAATAAGAGACTGCGTGCAGAAATTCAGGAGCAACAGCGCTCGTACAGAAACTCAGACATGATTGCTCTCGGGTTGAAGGAAGCAGGTGCAACAGACTTAACATTGATGGAAGCCAACGAAGAGATTGATGCAGATGAAACCGAAAAAGGTGATGGTAGTCTTAAAACAGACAAGGTTAACTTGTTTGAGATTTCTCGAGTGAAGGATCGACTATTGGAAACCCAGTTGAGATTAGGGAATCATACTGTATCGAACTCACTGGACCGAGATGCGTATTTGCTTCAATTACAGCCCACCAAAACAAGCCAGTATAATATTGGTGATTACAAAAAGACGAGAAAACTTCTTGCAAAACTACGAGAAACAAGCCCCAATAATCCGCAGAACTGGATTGCCAGCGCTAAGCTAGAATTTGATGCCAAGAAGACCAAAAAAGCTCGGGAGCTAATCCAAGAAGGCTGTGATAGATGCCCCAAGTCTGAGGAGATTTGGCTTAATAACTTGGATATGAATTTTGATAATATACCAGCCTGTAAAGTCATAGTTGCAGATGCCATTCGATTCAATCATAAGAGTCGGAAGCTATGGCTGAAAGCCGCTGAACTGGAGCAAGATAATCTATCGAAAGTTCGAATATTGAGAAAAGCTTTAGAGCTTTTACCGAAAGAAGTTGAAATATGGCTCGCCATAGTCGACTATGAAGATAGCAAGGAAATAGCTACGAAAATACTTGAAAAGGCAATTACAATAATTCCAGAATCTGAAGATTTATTGTTGAAACTCGCGTCATTTCAAGATAAGGGCAGTGCGGTTCAAACTCTGATAGATGGAATGGCCAATCTATCAGAGGCAGATCACTCTTTGATATGGATCAAAATCGCTAAACTTGAGGAAGAGTATAGTGAAAATGAACTCAAGATCGGAAAGTATGTCACAAATGGTATGCTTGCTAGCAATATGACCAATGATCAATGGCTTATTGAAGCCGAGGGATGTGAATCGGACAACCACCCCTTAACATGCCGAGCAATTGTGCTTGAATGTTTATCAAAAAGCTTTGAAAGTATCCCAAAACACCTGAAAGATGTTGAAGAATATTATAAGAAAGGAAATCATCTTATTTCAGATGCAATTGTGACCTATATCACAGGTACATATCCACAAAACTTAGAGGCTTGGAGGGTTTATCTCAAACTAAAGAGAGAACTTAAAGACTACTCGGGATTGTTTTTCGTCTATGAAATGGCTATATCTGCCAACCCGGGAGTTGTTGACTTATACATTGAGTATGCAGAAGATAAAATTAAACATGACTTGGATGTGGAAAAAATCCGATCTATATTGGCTGATGCACATAAGAATAATACCGAAAACGAAAAGCTATGGATTTTCACAGTAGATTTTGAGCTAAAGCATGGCTCGTCCCTACAGAGAGCAGTTGATGTCTTTGATCTATGCATGAAAGCATTGGCTCGCCCATCTCTTGATATATGGCTGAAAAAAATACGAACTGAAATACATGCTAAGATGTATGATGAAGCTTTGAAATCTGCTTCTCAAGCTATAGTTGAGTTTCTTGATGAGGCTTGTGTTTATGTTGAGATGGGACAGATACTCCACTTACAGCAGAAGTATGACGACGAACAGAAGATATATGAGTTGGGAATTAAAAAGTGTGCGAAGAATGAAAAGTTATACATTAATCTTTCCAATTTGCACTTCGGCGTAAGAAGGAATATCATAAAGGCGAGGTCTGTGCTCGAGGAAGGTATCTCTCGGAATCCAAAATCCGAATCACTTCATCATTCAAGGATCATGTTAGAGTTGGACTCCAATAATCGCGAACACGCAACAAGGCTTGTCTCTAAAGCGATAACATTGATGCCTTCATCGCCGCTTCTATGGAATGTCAATATAAAATTAGCAACCAAACAGCAAGTTAAGAACATTTATGCGTTGGCGTTAAAGAAAACAAATGATCATCCTATGATCATTCTGACCATTGCGCAAGATCTATGGAAACTTGGTAAGATGGACAGAGCACAACAGTTTTTCAAAGCATGTTTGGACAAGGACGCCAATTATGGGGACGCTTATGTGCATTACTATGCCTTCTTACTAAAATTCGGTAGCAGAGAAGAAATCGCAGCTTTAGAAAAGATGTTTTTGGAAGGAATTCATCTACATGGTGAATTGTGGGAAAGAACTGAAGCTACCAACTGGCTGTCTCGCTCTTCTTACTTGACGACGCTTAGAGAAGCAGCTGTAGGGGTAACGAAGATTATGTAATGTAAACATGTACCGGCAAAATATGACGCACGGTATTTCGGTCCAAAAGGTGGGCAGCACATTGTGTATTGCGTAACAAAAATCGAAAATCTGTATTGAATGCAGTGCGCACAGCACAGGCCATCATGTAATTTTTATGGCGACACTCCGACTGCAAATGCACAGTGTGGATATGAGGATCTCTATCACCTGTTCAGCATTCTGACGTTTGATCATACATATCACAATCACTTATCATGTTTAATCCGTTAAGATGTTCTGCGCTTAGGGGCACTGCGAAACCTGTGGTGAGGAGAAATTATGCAACGGTTAAGACTCCAAATATTGACTGGAATCCTATCAAATCCAAGAAACAGTTATCACAAAACATCGAGCTTTCCGGGACGACCAGTAGGAAAGTTTTCCTTGGTTTACTTATTCTTGCACCTATTATTACTTTTGCGATGGGTACATGGCAAGTGAAGAGATTGAAGTGGAAAAATAAATTGGTGGCTGAGTGTGAGGATCGTCTCACATACAAGCCCATTCCTCTTCCCAAAAACCTAACCAAAGAAGATCTTCCAGATTTAGAATACCGCAAAGTTTTGGTCACCGGGCATTTTGACTACAATAGAGAGGTTTATGTTGGTCCAAGACTACATGATGGTAAGAAGGGTTACACTGTTGTTTGCCCCTTTGTGCAGAAAAATGGTGGAGCAGATGTTTTGATTGACAGAGGTTGGATCTCAGCTGATAAGGTAGTTCCAGCTTCCAGAAATTTACAGCATCTCTCTTGTCCACAAGGTGAAATTACCATCGAGTGTGTTGTTAGAGTTGCTCCAGCCAAGGGTATGTTCCATATGGAACATGAAAAGGGTTCTAAACTATACCAAATTCTTGATGCAGATGCGATGTCTGAAGAGCTCGGCACTTCTGGCGTTTACTTACAAGCTTTACAAAACTTCCATGACAGACCTGAGTGGTTGAACAACCAGCCGGTCTCTGCAACTGCAGATGATAATTCCAGCAAAATTTCTAGATGGGCTTTCTGGGGCAAGACGGCTACTGAAGCGCCAGGACACGAGGAAACTCATCCAGATATAATTGATACCACGAAGACTTTCAATTCAGCTGATGAATTTGATCCCCTACAATTTATCAACGCCGGTGTTCCTCTGGGAAAGATTCCCAAAATTGATTACACTAACAATCATCTCAATTATTTAGTGACTTGGTACTCACTCTCCTTTGCATCTACAATCTTGTTGATCTACATGCTCAAGAAGGGTAAGTTCCTTAATCCAACCGAAGAGAAGTTGAGATACGCCAGAAAAATTCAAAACTGATCGAGTCTCATCCATATTCTTGTACATATACACATTATCGAGCAAATATATTATCAAATCATTCAACTATCGCATAACGATTATATCGCGTCTGTAGTATCATCAAAACGTAGACTCTTACGTTTCTTAACTTCACCTGTTTCTACCGTTTTCTTCATTCCTCCTCTTCTGACCTTTTTCTCTCCAGTAGAACTAACGCTAAGATTATCGGCTTCGGGATCTCCATATACCGGCTCATCGGAGAAGTTGACAGACTTCTCGTTTGATTTGCTGGAGGTTGCAGAATCTGCAATTTTCACATTCTTTGCGCCCTTACTTGAAATAGACCCGTCTGTTTTGACAGCAATCCCCTTGCCATCTTTGTTGATGTAGACCAATTCAGCGGTACGAATCCATCTCCTCCTCCGCGTGTATTTGCTGAAACCATCCTCCGTTGTCGGATTTTTCCATGTATTATCGTAATAGATCCAACCGTCATCTGATTTAGGGTTTGCGGTAGTCTTTGCTTTCGTCGATGGAAGTTGAATGGCGCCATCATTAGTGAGATCCAATCTCCAGGTTTTGTCAATCCATCTCCAAACCATTCCCTTGGCATTTATGACCTCTTCCGTCTCTTTGCCAGATCCGCCAATGTTAGTGTTGTCATAATCTTGCACATCGATAGATAGAGGTAACTGTGGTAACTCAAAGGAATCTATAGGCTCAGACTCGTTAAGGAATTCATCAGTCCAAGGAGTTCTCTCGTATGAAAGTAAGTTAGGAGTCCATCCCACGCCGAGCCACCGCCTTTGATTTTCATAAATGACGTATGTGAACCTGACAGATGATTTTGAGCCTGCGCCATCAGCAGCACCATTTGCGCCTCTCGCAAATCTAGAGCTTAGTTTCTTGTTCAAGTTGAACAGCGTCGAAGACTTGGATAATCCAGAGTTTTCGAAATCGAGACCAGTGAGATAAAAGCAGAGTAATCTGAAAGTACGTGATTTCCAAAGTAGGTTTCTAGTAACTCTGGACCACTTGGAGTGGTATGTGAGAACTAAGATAGCTAACGCCAAAATCATTTTATTCGGTGGCAATATGAAGAAACTTATCACGACATAAATTGGAGATAAAAAGACCGTTGTGAAAAGCAATCTCTTCAAGTCCCCAGCCGTAAGATCAAGTTCAACAATTGGTGAAATCAAAATATCCGCTCTCTGAGTAACTAATGTGATCGTTTGGATGATATCGTCTAAAGTTGAATATTCCACTTGTTCACTCTTGACAAAATTCTTACACTCAGAATAGACCCAGATGGCAAACACAGGTAGCAAATGACCTAAGTATATGATCATTGGTTCGTAATATAATATAGAGAACACTGTCGTCAATACTAGGAATATGGACAAATGTTGTGATCCATCATTCCATGTGAGTATATTGAGCAGTCTCAAGGACAAAATCAAGAAAGGATATGCACGTATCAATGCTTTACTCACGGTTGGCGGAGTTGAGGATAGTAAAGGTGAAGATTTGACCGAAGCCTTCACAGAGGGCTCTTCACCTTTTGACGCAGAACCACCTTGTCCAAGCATGTTCAGAGCCACATTGATGACACCACCCTTTGAGTCATTGGCCTTACTCTTGCTTGTAGCTTCAACGTTGGGAATTTCTGAACTATCTGGGAGCACCATTGAAATCGGATCTGTATTTTTATTCGAAACTCCTGTGAAAGCGGCCTCCAAGTCATCGACTGGAGTGAATCGCACACCTGGCTGTGATTTGATAGATGATACCGGTGCATCTGTATCATCCTGGAGATTTATCACTGATGTAACGCCATCTTTTCCCTCCTGGACAATGTTTGCAGATTGGTCTATCGTGTGTAAGGTCTCCGAAATGTCTTTCTTTTCCGGAGTCAAAATTGTCGTAGCGGTCGCCGTTACTGTGGTAGTAGCATGTGTTGGTGATGTGGCCGTGATTGATGGACCTGCTGGTGATATTGCACTCACAATGCGAGGAGCCGGAGCTAATGATTCCTCGTTTACCTGTGTGGGGTTTGGTGATGCGGGATTTGCCGGTGATTGAGGGGAAGTTGGAACCGACACTGGGTTAACTCCAGGGGATTGATTCTGGCCGGTACTCATTGTTGCTAGTAGATGTTACAATGGGTTTATATTTGATTCTAGCCTACTTTGCCGAAACCAGGCCCCGGGGTGTCAAGAGCAAGTAATTCCTCTACTGCAGGAGACAAGAGAGAAGAGGCGAAAAAAACATATCAGGTTGAGTTTCCAGTATTCTCATTTACCTTTTACGGACATTCATCGTTCCGATTTCCGGCTAGAAGGAATATTAGCAGTACAGAGTACAGGGGGGTGCTAGATGCTAGTGATAGCTGTACATAAGGCGTAACTACACTGCTGCGATGTCCTCCATCTCGACGTCATCCATCTCCTCGTCATCCTCGTCGTCACGTTCACCATCTCCGCTCCGCTCTGCTTCCTCGTCTTCCTCGATCGTACCTCTTTTGACCTTCTTCTCAACATCGATACTCTTCCTGTACTCGTCCTTTAGTCTCCACTTGAGGGCATATGGACCTTTACGTTCCATTACCGCAATACTCTCAATACACTCCTTAAGGAACGCTTCGGGCTGATTGGTCTTCTCACGTAGACCCTTCATGGTCCAATATTCATATTCGTTGAAAAGTTTGAAAAGGAGGTTCATTAAAACATCACGCTCCAATCTTGCGGCACGTCCATCGGCCTTTGCAATCTCCTTCTTCATTGCAAGTTCCTTGGATAAGGTTATCGTAGAACCAGTTTGAATATTTGGTGTGGCACGACCGTGCATGAGACCGACACTTTCGGTCTTAATGTAGTTGATAGTTTTTCTCTTTGCCATTAGCGCAAGACGTTTCCTCTGTTCAATCATTCTTAGCTTATTATCAGCGACAAGTTTTGTCGGTATCACTTGGCATTCATGAACGACTTTCCCGACAATTTCCGTCTTCTTTGGAATCGTCTTGGCGTATGGGATGAATTTTCTAAACTTATCAAATTTCTCAAATTTTGCACTACGACGACCGGATTGTTTCTTCTTGTCATCCTTTTCATCATCAGATATGTAGGTTGTACCCATACCACTCTCTGCACGCTTGGACTTAAAATTAGGGTCCTTGGACCTTTGATCTCTGTACTGTGCTTCCTTTTTGTAGTTTCTAATTTTTCTAGTCCAATTAGCTTCGTGGTTGAGTGCTTCCTTGTTCAATGCCCTCATTCTAGGTTGATTCGGCATATTGACGACTTGGGTTCTATACATGAGTCTTTGACGGAACTGTTCAAACTGGGATTCACTGAATGCATATTCATTCTCAACGACTTGTTTGATGAGTTTCAATTCATATTGTTTCTCTAATCTCTTGTGTTCTGGTATTTCTTCATTTAATTCAAGCAAGATTTTCCTCTTGTCTGCTCCTGGTCTATCAGCTTTAGGGATTTTAATATTTCCCAATTTCTGTCCATTCATAAACTCTTCACTGCGCCATAAATCTGCCAATTGTGGAGTGAGTCTCACTAACCATATCTGTTTGTTTGCGTTTTCGAGGTTCAAATCAAGAGTTTCATTATTGTCTAGCTGATCCTCGTTGATGGCAACAATACCCTGTGGAATGGGCATATCGTCTTCATCATAGGCAACGTCGCCGTCAATTTCACCTGTTCCTTCTCCATCGTTGTTGCCATCAGCATTGTCATTGCCATTGCCATTTGCACTGGTACCTGTTCCTATACCTGTACCAGCTGGTGCTGTTGTTGTTGCTGCGCTATTCACCTTCTCTGCTGAAGAAGTTGCGGACATTCTGATATTGCCGTATCTATTGCTGCTGTTGACGTTTGCGCTTCCGCTGTCACTGTGGTTGCCTTTCCACATGCACTTCCGTCTTCTTCCCTTCTACAAGCTCTTCTCTTGTCACCACTTTCCTCTTCTTCTTCCAATATCTCGGCGCCACCGTCGCGTCGCTCGTCTAAAATCCACGACCCACGCACGTGACGTGACGTGAGCAATTTCTAATTTCGGCAGTTTCAGGATTTCAGGACATCGCGTTCTCAATTCTCAATGTGCCCATTTTCCCATTCGCGTAAATAGTTAGCGCTTAAGGTATAAAAGGCCGGTACTTCCCACCCCGAGTGAGATCAGCCTGGTTTCTAAGGGCGCCGTCCCACGTGAGTGAGTCCTGGAAACCTCTGTTGGCCAGCAGCGCTCCACTCTCACAGCAGCACCACCACTAGCACTACCGGCAATATTACCACCATGGCCTCTCCCACCACTTCCACTTCCCCTTCCACGGCTAACTTAACTTCCACCCCAGGCTCTGGCTGCGCCTCCCTTCCACCAAGAAAGCGCGCTAGAACTGAGGCTGAGAAGGAGCAGAGAAAGATCGAGCGTATTATAAGAAACAGAAAGGCAGCACATGCCTCCCGTGAAAAGAAACGGAAACATGTTGAACATTTAGAAGCTTATGTCAAACTCTTGGAAATGAATGTGAATAACTTGTACCAAAATCAAGAAGTACTCATTTCATTGTTGAAGGGAGAATCAATTATTCGCGTTGAAAAAGTTGAAAGACCTGCAGATTTGTGCCTCTCTGACGAACAGCAAGAAGATGCTATTGTCGATCAGGAACAAGAACATGAACATGAACAAGAGCAAGAGGATACTTTTTCACCACCGAAGAAGGCGAGAACTACTAGAAGATCTGCTCAAACGGCTGAACCAGTTGCAGAGCAAATTCCAATCAGATCTCGTATAACTACATCCTCTGTCTCCACTGCTTCAACACCAACTGCACTTTCAGCAGACGACGAAATCGAAAGTGTCCCATACCTCACTTCAGATTCCTCTTCAACATCATCATCCCCTCACCTCCCATCTAGCCCAGCTTCTCCATTTCAAGATTTGAATGTCAACTCACTTGATAGTTTGGAGTGCATTCTCGCCAACGGCGAAGCTATTGTGAACCTCGACTTGACAGTTGCAAACGGCATTAAGATGGAGGATGAGTTTGATATCTTCTCAGAACCTTCAACCACAGTCAACACAATGGATTTGACACCATATTTCGAACAGGATTTCCAATTCATACCTGCAACCAATACACTTGCCACCACCATTAACGAGAACTCAGACAAATCTTTGGGTTTCCTCGATGTTTTTAATCGTGTGCATTCAGCAGTAATGCACCGCTATTCGTTTCTCATTTGAATTATTTGTTTGTTTGTTTGTTTGCTTAAGCCGGTAAGCTAAGCTAAGCTAGGCTAAGCTAAGCTGACATGTGAGAGTGTCCAAAAAAATCTTTATGATTACCCTATATACCTTGGGAGAGGTCTGGTAATATAAACAGCTTACAGACAAACAGCTACACAATGAGAAAAAGAAACGAATATGGTCCGCAGCACCATTAATCACCGAGGATACTAACGCCCCATTTGATTTTGAGGATTTCCTCCTGTCATGATTCTCATTACATCATCATTTACCCTATCTTGTTTTTGGTTGCTTTTTCTTGATCTATGATCTTGTTCACTTTGGTTTTATTCTTATTTTTATGTTCAAAAATTGTCGGTTTTTTTGTTCTTTGGTTCTCTTTCCTATTTTACTTTATTTCCTTTACTATACTTTCACCTTTCTTTCTCTTTTCTCTTTCCTCTTGGTGGTTATGGTTTCACTTGTTACTTCTTCGCTCCAATAACTGCATTGGAAATGGTTCTTTACTTGCCCATCTTCGCCTGCCTGATGACCTGCATCCTCACCTTTGACCACTATTCATTACAAATTCCATTACACCTATGGCTATTACGATGACAATCTTGACCGCGCACATTGTGGCGCGCCTTTACATATATTGGCTGCGACTGGTGTCAGCGGAGGAGTGTTTACTCAAAATGTCATGATGAATGAAGTTTGCCCATGCGATAATGTCTTAGCCGTGTGATGTCAGGAAGTCATGCAGATGCGATGCGATGCGATTTTATTGAACTTTTAACAGTGTCTGTTCCGCAAGGATTTGTATATTTACTGATTCTATAGCTTGTCGTGTAACTAAGAGAAGTTTCTCCTTGATCTTTCGTGACCATGTGGTCTCTACTAGAAACTCGTAGCTTCTACTTCTTTGCTCCTGACTCCTGACTCCTGGCGATGTAGAAAATGGTCTGGGTGTGCGCGGCATCGATTAACAAGAACACTCACGGACTGTGCTCACGTATAGCACACCGCCTACTTTACCAACATCTAGGACATTCTAAGGGTCAGTCTTTCAACAGAAACTCCTAAACATTGTACCATAACACTTTGACAGATGCGTGTTGTGAAATTCCCCTGGTTGAAACATACAGAGGGTCCACGACAGTTTGAGATCTATTCAGTATCTGTTTCCCCGGATGGTTCAAGGCTAGCCACTGGTGGACTTGATGGGAAAGTTAAAATTTGGTCAATAGATACTTTAAATAGATATAAGAACAAATCTAAGAATGATATTGGGATCAAACATGACAAAAATGAATGTCGACCATTGTGTTCAATGTCTAGACATGAAGGTGCCATTACATGTGTTAGATTTTCATCAGATGGGAGATTTTTAGCAAGTGGTAGTGATGATAAATTGATTCTCATTTGGGAGAAAGATGAAGAGAAGACTAGAATTATGGCGATGCATAGAAATGGTATTGCCAATTCCATTGATGCGGGAAGTCCGTTTATGGATGGTGTGGGGGAAGAAGTAGACTTAGAACATTGGACTGTGCGAAAAAGATTGGTTGCCCATGATAATGATGTCCAAGATATGGCTTGGGCACCAGATGGATCCATCTTAGTCACCGTTGGATTGGATAGATCCATCGTTGTTTGGAATGGTCTGACATTCGAGAAAATTAAAAGATTCGATATACATCAGAGTCATGTCAAAGGTGTTGTTTTCGATCCCGCAGGGAAATACTTTGCAACATGTTCAGATGATAGAACTATGAGGGTTTTCAGGTATCGAAGGAGTATTAATATAGACGGTGCAGGAAATGATATGGAATTTGTGATAGAAAAGGTTATCAGAGATCCTTTTGCGAAAAGTCCCTTAACCACATATTTCAGAAGATGTTCTTGGAGTCCCGACGGGCTTTACATTGCAGCTCCTAATGGTACCAACGAAGGTGTCAATGCCAATGTCGTTATTAAGAGAGGTACATGGGAGAGCGAATTAAGTTTGATAGGACACCGATTACCTTGTGAAGTTTGCTCTTTCAGTCCACGATTATACACGGTAGATCAAAACAAGAAATCAGAGACGGTTATAATTACAGCTGGTCAAGATAGGACATTAGCAGTCTGGAGTTCTTCTTGTCCAACGCCACTATGTGTCACTACAGAGATTTCTGCTAAGTCAATCACGGATGTGGCATGGAACGCAAACGGTCTAAATGTCTTCATATGTGGTCTTGATGGAGTCGTGCTATCCATTTTCTTCGATGAAAGCGAGTTAGGAAAAGTTATACCACTCGAAGATAATAATAATATTCTCGTACGGTATGGTAAAGATAGAGACTTGATATTCCCGGAAAGTGTGGAACAATTACGATTGGAAGAGTATGCTGAGAAGACAGGCATTATGGCCCATCAACTGCTTCAAAATCAGAGAGAACCAGATAGGATACGCTCATTGATGAACGGCACTGACAACCTCAATAATTCAAGTGCCTTGAACGGACCGCCGAAAGCAGCCGTCATGAACGTCTTGATACCACGATCCAAAAAACATCCAAACAGACGGATGCCTGTTCCAGGAGTGGAATCAAAGGAGATCATTGTATCTAGTTCACCTGTAGAAGCCAGTATCTTGACACCGAAAACACAGAAAGTTACAATTACAAAATCTGGTAAAAAAAGAGTTGCACCTATGCTTATATCTGGTGGCTCAACCTCGGCAACTGAAAGTCAACACACTCGAACGCTTACTTTCCCATCTACATCTAGCAAGACTTCTCATCTCAAAGAATTGAATCTCAAAAGACGCGCTAAACTCAGTAGGATTATCTCCATGCCATATCCGCCCCTCCCAAAGCATGGATTATCTACTTTGGTCAGCTCATATCGATCAAAGGTGATCAATGATGATGGTGAGATGGACAATATGGACAATAATATTGATTACATTGCCGATAATCATGATCCATCTAGCGAAACCGTTACAAACTCTAAAAAGCGGCCGGCTTCCAACAGTCGCTCATCATCATATAATAACAAGAGAGGAACCAATGATCAGAACAGAGAGTCCAACATTAACGGTGTACGAAAGGTATTAAACCCAGGATGGAGTAACAACCTAGCAGTCACTTCTCTGAACGTGTATGGAGAAAAAAATGCAAACAGTAACATACTAATTGGAAACAAGGTTTTCAGTGACGGTAAGGAGGAACAAATGATGGAGGTGCGTTTTGAGTTCGAGAATGGATACAAGTATCTTGATCGTAATGATGCCATGGCCAATGATCGTACATGGCGTGAGTTTGACGCTATCTCGATGATGAGAGGAACGTACAATGATAAAGCAAAGAATGATTGGGAGTTATTCTTAAATGAAAAGATCACTTGCTTGGAGGAGTCTGAATGCGACGGTCTCTCTTATTGGTGTATATGTACCGAAAATGGGAGGGTAATATTAGTTTCAACCACTGGACGACAGTTATGTGGATCGATTGAGCTTGGTTCCAATGTGGTCAAATTAATATGCAATAAGAAGTTTGTTATGTGCGTTTGCGCAAATAGTTTAGTTTATTCGTGGGAATTTTCAAATGTCAATGGCATCTTTCTTAGGGCTAAATCCATCATTGATGCCGCAAGCTTGGCACCACTAGTCAACATGCATTTGAATCAGATTATCGACGTCAGTGATAGCAAAAAGAAGGTTAATGTTGAGAACATCGTGTTGGACTCCCTTTATATGCGCGATAACGGTACACCTTTGGTGTGCGTTCGAAATCAAATGAATAATGAGGATAATATCAATGACAGAAAGGCTTTCAAGCACTACGTCTATTCATTTGATACCAGACTTGAATCCTGGATTGAGATACTCGATGACTGGTATCTCAAGATCATCAACGATGACGATGCCAAGTCTAGACAACTAGAGATCATTTCTGGTAACGATAAGGTTATCAGAGCTATAACAGGAAAAGTCATGCGTTTTGCAGGAAATGAACGTATCAAAGTTGGTGATAACATAAGCAAGACAGTACTTCAAAGCTGGAACTCCTTGAATAAATGTGCGATCAATTGTATATATAGAAACTGATGTAATGATTAGAAAAGTGTATAGTTTATGAATCTTGTACAGCTAAGCATAATTAGAAACGCTTACTTCTTTTTGCGGCGTTTTCCCATGGTTTGGACTCAGGCTTATTTACCTTCTGATACTCGTCACGCACATGTATGAATTTACAGGTATCTCCGAACCCACAATATCCATGCTTGAGGAAATCTTTACATACGTCACGCTGGTAATCAGTGACAAAATTCTGCTTGATATGTGCACTGACAGGTTTCACAAGTTCTTCCTTCTTCGATTTAGTAGATATGAGACCTTGGTAGATTTTATTCCCTTCTGAATCTTTCGTTTGTGTTGATCTTTTGGAAAAAAGGTGTTCTTTGTGTTTCAGCTGCTGGTGAAGTTCGTCTACCATAGTATCAGGTTTGAACATTATTTCTTGTGGTTTTCCAAGCGCTGTTTCCCCTTGAGCACCTTTTGCTATATTATCTTCGATACCAACAGTCTCTTCTTTATCAGAATCGGTATTGCATCTCTTCTGCTTCAATTTTATATTCAAATCAGAGAGGCCATCTGAATCCGAGCTATGTTCGTGCGTTTCTTCCACTTCTCGTTTCCTCTTCGACGTATGTGCCTTAACTTTCCTTTTCTTGAACATATGCTTACAGTACTTCTCCGGTGTCCGAATATACCTGGCATATCTATGATGAGGGATGTCAACTTGTTGCATACTCCGACACACACACACACTATTGGTTTGCCTTTCGGTGATAACAGATTCATGCCCTCTTACAACACCCGGCTATTTTTTGGTCACGTGCAGAATTGCAGGGCTGTATTTATCCACTGAACCCTTTTTACTGTATTTGGCAGGCTCGCGCACTCTTAGCGGCCGCTGCATTCCTCACCAGCCAGTGCGGAATTCCATGCAAGCTCGCTCCCCATACTCTGAGAGCAAGGCGGAATTTTCACCCTCACTGAGAGAGGAATCCCCTATAGCAGTGATGGTTCACAGATTCAGATGGGCCTTCAATGGGCTTGTTTGAGTCTATTTTGGCTTTGCTGTAGAGAATTTCGATCTTACTTCCCGTTCACAACCGCATTTATATATATCACAATGGCTGTACGTACCCTGCAACAATTTTGAAATGAGAGGGGCTCTCAAATGAAACTCAAAGCAATGAAGAAATCCCAAAATTGACTATGTTGTTGAAAAGACACTAAGAATGTATGATAGACCAAGGTTAACCACACATAATAGGACGGCACATGATGTTTGTGTACTTGAATGACATCTACCTTTCAAATCCCATTTTCTAGAGGGTATCCATTCACATTGAATATTTACAATTCTGCGAGTGATCAGACACATCAAGTTTTCAGTGATAATATAGTGCAAGAGAATACGATACATTCATTTAGTGAAACCCAGCTCTCTAAAACTACAACATGCTCTAAGGAGTAATATCGAGCTTCCAATTTTCAATATCATACATGCAAAAGTCGTCAATAACATGACATGTTTTCTTCACAGCTTCATAGAGGACACCCCTAATTTCGAGCAAGCAATGTCATTATGTATCATATGTTTGACCAGAATACTAACTCCCGACTCAATTTCATTCCCATTTACTTATTTTACAGAGAGAAATTACCGATATCAAGCAATTCGTTGAATTAGCTAGAAGATCTGACGTCAAGACTGCAACCATCAAGACTCACACCATCACCAAGGCTAACGGTAAGAAGGTCAACCAAACCAAGTTCAAGGTCAGAGGTACCAAGAACTTATACACCTTGATCGTCAACGACGAAGGTAAGGCAAAGAAGCTTGTTCAAGCTTTACCACCTACCCTTAAGGTCACTCAAGTTTAAATTTGACTAACTTGTGTAATTTTCTCTGGTTATAAAACTTCTAATAAATCATTAAAGTTAAAGAAATCTTTTAAGCTTTGAAATTGAAAAGAAATAGAACGTAAAGGGTGTATTTGTATGGCGTGGTGACTTTTAGTGTTTGAGATAACGCTCAATGTATGTTATTCAATACTTAATGCTTGATGCTTAATCTATACTATCTAAAGAGATCTACTCTACGAAGATGAATAAGTTGTTTCTCGTTGGGAAAAAATGAGAGCCAATGATCAGTTGATACCAAATTGAGTATTGACAGCCTTCGCAAATCTCTCTAAACCAATCGCTAAAGTGTCTAATGGGACAGCAGCGTAAGTACCTCTGAAGAAGAAAGTAGTACCGGTAGGCTTTGGAGCACCTGGAGCTCTGAACCAAGAACCTGGAATCATCAAAGAACCATCCTTCAAACCTTGTTCGTAGACGGCGTTTTCAACAGCTTCAGGATCCTTGTTGTACTTGGTTTCGAATTCAGGGTGCTTTGCAGCATCAATGACGATGGTGAAGAACATACCAGCAACTGGTGGAGACCAGGAGACGATATCTGTTGGCATGTATTTTTCCAAGTGTTCGATAGTGAAGTCTCTCTTGATGGTGTATTCCTTTCTCAAAGCAATTAACCAGTCAACGTAACCGGATTGACCCCATCTACCAAGTAATGCTTGAACGAGAGATTGAGAGAAACCAGATGGTGATTGGATAGAGACTTCTTGCAAACGAACAAATCTCTCCAAGAGAGCGGATTGACCGACAATCCAACCAACTCTACTACCAGGTGCTAAGACCTTGGAGAAGGAGTCCATACGCAAAACTCTACCTTCGGTATCGAGAGCGACAAATGACTTAACCAATGAAGCCAAGAATTCTTCGTGTGTTTGTGGTTTGTGTTCATTCGTCTTACCTTGTTCGTAATCATCCATTTGAAGGAAGTAGTAAGGTTCATCTTCAACGATCAAGAAATCATACTTACAAGCAGTTTCATAAATTGCCTTTCTTCTTTCATTGTCTAAAGAGGAACCGGTTGGATTTTGACCGGTACAAATGGTGTATAATAACTTTGGAAGTGGTTTAGACTCGTCCCAGTTTGCCAAAAGCTCATCTAAAGCGGAAGGAATGATACCATGAGCATCCATCTTGACAGAAACGAAATTCACGCCCAAGCTTCTTGCACCCTCCATAGCGGATGGGAAAGTGTATTCTTCAACTAATATAGAATCACCAGGGTCACAGAAAGTTCTGATACATGCATCCCATGCCTGGGTGTTACCAATGGTCAAAACAAGATCCCAATCCTTGTATGGAACTTTGTGAACCATTTCGGTATGTTCCTTGATGAAATCAACCAATTGTGCATCACCAGAAGCAGCACCATATTGTAGAGATCTTGCCAGAGGGATGTCGAATTCTTCAACCTTATGCTTGTGAACCTCAGAGATGACAGCCTTACCGGTAACTGATGGTTGTGCACCAATACCATCCTCAAATGGTGGTTGTGGAGAGTATGCAATAACCTTTTCCCATGGGAAGTAGTCTGCAAGTGGTAAACCACCACCAAGGAAGATGATGTTTTCGTCACCAAAGTATTTGAAAGCAGACTTCAAAGGAGATGGGAGTCTACCTTTTGCTTCTCTGGAAAGTAAGTGTGAGAGATCCTTGACCATTGTACAGTAGGGGTATATGAGGCGACGCTCTGTGATGCTATGAGAAGTACAAATAAACACTTAAGCAGGAGCAATATAGGTGTAATATCGCAGAGTAACGGGTGTATACGATGCTTAAGTAGTTAGCCAGGTGAGGGGGTGACTGAATTCTCATTAGATCGCAAATTGGCAGAGTCACTGGTCACTATAACTGGGGAAATGAAAAAAACTGAAAAAATGACCGCGCTGTGGCCGATGTCCGATGCCACTCTAGTGTTCCTCTTTCCTTTTTTGGGAATTCGCTGCGGCGCGCTTTCTTTTTCCGGTAATTGGGCGTGTACAAAGTCCGCTGGAACAATAGCCAGTTGCTCCGCTCCGGCGCAAAGCCGTACATAACGTTCGAAAACGCACCTATAACATGAAGGGAAAACGATATATGTCAATGATGTGAAGCCGGCCCGGAGACCGCTCAAAGTTAGTACTCTAGTTTCTCATGAAGGTGTGGGGAAGAGACGATCGAAGAGATAATTGATAATTCAATCGAGGAGATTCCAATGGGATGTAAATCACACTATTGAGGGATACGTACAGGTGAGGTTGGTTGGGTTGAGAAGGAGGCAGCAGTGGCACGCACGTTCCATTACGACTGTAGTAGCCAGTCTCGTTTATTTGGCACATCAAATAATGCCAAAGGTGAAAAATCACTAGCAATCAAAGGTATCCCGGCTGTATGCATGTGAAATGATTGATGTTTAGTGTGAAGCCCGAAGGCAGAACAAACGCATTGTTGACGTCCTCACGATGGCATAAAATACTCTTCTTCATCTAATCGGGCTTGCAAGCCACAGTTACAATACATTCTCCAGGTCATTGAGTCATTATTCACTTTCGATATACTCAGAATAGCTCTATCCAGGCATGATGCCCTAGAAAAATTCATAATTTAGCATTGATCCGATCCTGCTCGGCCTCGATTAAAAGACGCTGGGATGGTCCTACTCGTGAATTCGTCAGTTTAAGTGAAGGTGTATCACAACTGTACCTCTTTAGCCACAGTGAGGTGATATAGAATAGCAACGTAATTTGGACAACGGGCAAAGTATTGGTATAGAGGTCGTTCATTCAATGAGCACGTGAACAATGACTAGCTTTCCAACTTCGTATATACTTCCAAGCCTTCATCCAATCGCAATTAAACCAGATGGCTTTCCACAAATACTCCATATGTCCAATAGGGCCCAGTCAATAACACATCGATTACATGTTCTCTTTCAATTCAACCACGGAAAGCAACATTCATGCACCATCGTCAAAGCAAATCACATGACACCAAGCTCAACCAAAGCACAAGCACAAATTCCAGCTTTGAGTAATAACCACTGAATATCCACAATCTCCTTCTTGACCCTTACACAATATCAACCAAAGAAAAGATAATAAAAATTATCTTCGGGATAATAATATCAGCTCCATTTCTCCCTTGCGTGCCGAGTCTTGATGAAGTGATCCATAGAGCCGGAACTATGATGACAGAGGCGAACGCTGAGCTAGAAAAAAACTACTCCTTTTGTATGCCTCCCATAAGAGCATTTGCACCCTTATAATCATGCCACATTTTAGTGCAGCATAGACGTCACGTTCTATATGGATCACCAATGGATTAAGCTGATAACTATTGGCTATGTGTAAGGTCGAAAGAAATGAAGCTTTCAGGAGGGTCGGGTGCGGTAGGTGTGCGGGTACTAAAAGCACTGGAACTTTGAGCACATTCGCATTGCTGCTTTCCAAGCTATAAGAAAAAACAACATACAAAATGTACCGAGCAAGAACCAGGATGGATGCATCGATTGATAATTGATCTAAAGGTCAAGAATGTCGGACGAAGGTGAGTGAGGTGTCAATATTCGGGGTATTCAAAGGCTGGTCAATGTAATTGCTCTTAACACGATGAAGAGGTTCCCGTCGTATCCGATAGGGTCATGCTTTTTGTACCTTGATGTTCATCACATTTGTATATTGATATGGTCAATGGAATATTGCTATCTGCGTTTGAAAAGAAATACTTGAATTGAGAAGAGTGTAAGAAAGAACATTAAAATCTGACCCTATACTTTGCGATGAGTTATTGAATAAGATCACTTCATCGAGCCTCGCAGAATCAGGTGTTCTTTGGAGCGCTCTGTGGTCTATCGCTATTGAAGAAAAGCTTGGCGTAATTGCAACCGGATGAGAAACATGGGAGACTCATACGGAGTCAAAGAGTACCTATTGTATTCCGTGTTAGTAAAGTAAACATACCTCCAATTCCTTGCATGTATTTGCTCTAGTCACAGCCTGGTATTCTTTCCAACTGACAAGTGCAAACATTCTAGTGGAATCGTGTGTGCCGTGTGTCCCGACCTCCTAAAATCAAAAAAAGATAACGAGGAGAGGAAACGGACTCATCGCCCTCTGAACTTGCGACTAGCTTCGATTGAATAGCAACGATTTTGTAATTTTTATAGATATTCCGTGAGCGATGAGCGATCTAAATCTGAACTTGAATGTTAGAGTTTGACAAAACATGAGTCCTGACTCCTCGTCTACAATGGAAAAGTCTGGTTTGTGATCTACATGCTTCCCTCCGCACACAGTCACCTACTATGCCACGACTGAGAAGGGTTCAGAAAGAGAAGTACGGAGATTTTGAGCACGGCGACCTCATTGACACTGATGTTCAGTCCGATATTATCAACAATTTGAAAGCACGAGTTGACGTATCCACCTCCAGAAATGCTAGAGTTCTTTTCCGTGTATACTTGCTCGTCTTGCTTACAGTCAACATGGCTCTTATTATGGTCCCTTACTATAGGAAGGGGATCAATTCCATATTTAGTGCATTGGCTTGTGTGATGATGTTCATACCGATTGTTTTGGTGTACAGTACGATATACTCTGTTGAAGATATACATGTCCAATTTGTTCGAGACATTCGCACTACCTCTGCATGTGCTCTAATATATGGGACAATTATTGCCGTCAAATTTTGGAAATACACTTCATGGGAAAACATCCATAGAGACATAATTTATCTAATACCTCTCTTCATTGGCATTTGCGTGCTGGATTTTTACAGAGATAATAGCAGGCTTTCCAATGCAATCGGAGAGTTGGACACATTGAGGTATGACTATAAGGAAGCTTGAATCTCACTCAGCAGGCACGAACCAGTTGATGACAAAGGTGTCTGGGTCATGGGACAATCGCTTAGCTTTCCCCCTGTCCATACTCGATACGTATTGCACGTACGGAGAACAATTTCTTAAAGATTTGAGTATGCCACTAATGATGCTTCTTTGTTCCAATACAGAGGTTTCGTTGCTTTTTAGGCAGCAAGATACTATTGAAGGAATATACTCCTTACTTGCACTAAACGTGGATCTAGCCACATAGCTGAAGACTAATGGGAAACGAATTTCCAGTTCAGCGTATAACATGAATAATATAAAATTCAGATCGGACAAGAGATATCCTTCATTCAATTGATACTGGAAACAGGTTAGCGTGTCGATTTCAACACGCAGATTAATCTGGTTGATTGGCTTGAGCACTAACAAATTGAGTTTTTCTTGTTCATATGGTGACAGGAGCATATCATCAAAAATGGCGGCATCAAACAACATATCGACCAATGTTATTGAGAAAGAACTTTTTCCTGACCGGTCAACGTCGAACTGTGTTTTGTAGTTGAGGCTTTCCCACACTTTTGATCTTTCAAGCTTCTCAAATAGCCAGTTGTGAAGGTTTGGTGTGATTGGGCTTATCAACACCCCATTAATCTCCACTGAAAGGTTTATCTGTACACCGAATAGTTAGTATTTAATCTTTCTTTTCTTTCATTTTAATGCGAAGATACATACGGTCAATGCTTTGGTAAGTTGGGGCAAGTACAAAATGTCGTCGTTCTGAGGTTGTGAAGCCCAGTGGTCGTCAAGAATTGGTATCGCATAAGCTTTTAATATGCTGTATTCTCCTCTTTTGTACTCTACTTGTATTGTTCCCATTATTATCACTATAGGTTATCCATGTCGAAAGACGGACTGTGGGCTGTCACTTCGATGTATACTTTGGTGGCCAATTAAGAGGAGAAGCACGGATTTGGGATGTCGGAGTGGGAGTGGGAATTGCGCATTGTGTGCTGAGCCCTCTTGGTTTATCGCCGAGACCGACGGATATTAGATAAGAAACAAGAACAACTACGCCTGTATAGGAGCCAGTTGAGCGTGAACCAAGGGTTAACCACGTTACTTGCAACGGTTTACAAAGAGCTGAGGTTAGCTATAAAAGTACACAGAAAGTGTTTTATAATATAGTATGAACTGTGAATGCTGGGTCAAAATTTTGTCTGTAGTAAGTAAAGGAAGTCGAACAAATTGTTCAAAAGTAACTAGGTGCTCCTCATACTGAGACCGCCCCATAGCCACTTGGCTCTCTACCAGGTAGAGTAACGCCTGCGTAAGTGGAGGATGTTTCATAGGGATAACATGAAATGATGTACCAAGAGTGAATCAAAGCTGGAATGAAACCAAGGAAACATAGTGCAATATTGATCCAAAAGTCCGCAGAGAGAACGCCTCTCTTGATCGCAACGGGAACAAAGGGAAGAAAAATACCTAAAGCTGCTAATAACCAATCCTTTGCATGCATGGTTGAAGTTAACGTGTGTGACAGATTAGCACAGTCCACAGCAGGCAATGGGAGGTGACCAAAAACTAGTACTAGAGCTACAAAAAACCGAGCAGCTGGCGCCACCTTCTTTTTATACAGCGAAGCCTGTCCCAGATCCATCGGTAAATCGAGTCTGGCGAATAACACCGGACAGGGCTGCTAGGACTCCATACAGCTGTTCTGCCATTTTCGATGGCGTATCAGACCTGCGTGCGGCAACAAGACCTTCCTCTATGGAATGTAGGAGCTCATCACTCTGCTGCTTGGCGTTCTTGCTGAGCGGAAGTTGGTACAGCTGTTTAGCAAAGACCCCCACGAGGTTTCGGATTTCCGACGTGCTCACATTGTGTGGCACTTGTTGATAGTGCTCCAGATCTTGCTCTGAGCCCCTGTGGTGCTGCAAAAACGGTGAGGTGTTTGCTGTAGGTTGACATAACGGCCTATGGTTGTCAAAAAAAGAGTTTGCTAATGTATTTTCATTCTTCATGAGGGAGTCAGTTGACTCAACAGACTCTCTGGAGGAGATGGAACCACTTTGTACTTCGTATTTCACTTCATTACCAATATCGCTTGGTTCGATCGCATAGCTTTCAGATGAAGGTAAATTGGTCTCCGTCTCTTTCAAAGGCGCAATGCTCTCACAACTGGTTACAAAGCTTGTCTTCAAATCCCAATCAACTACAGGTCCGTAATTGACGCTATCAAAGCTGATTTCGAACTTTGGCTTCCTTTTCTTCAACTTGCTACCATGTCCTGTTAGATCGCGTAATTCTGGGCTCGAGCATTTCAAACGACATTTAGCAACAAAACGAAACCTTTTCAACTCTTTAGCGCTAGCTCTTAGTGTTGGGTCTTTGCATAGGCATGCAAGACTGAATTCTTTCATGTGATAACTTCTCGATAGGGGAAGCCTTGGTGGCTCTTTTTTAGGAATCTCAAACAACGCTTTCAAAGGCTCCTTCTCACTGTTCGGAACTTTACCTGTACTAAGCTCAATCATCGTAATGCCCAACGCCCATATATCAACCTTTTCATCGTACTCGACATCATCATCTGCATCTTCTTCTTCTCGAGCTTGCTGGCTATCAAATTCCGTGTTATGACTTCTCAGGAATCCCAACCCTTTCTTTAAGGTATCTTTGAACGAAGCTTCAGTAACTTTTGTACCTGATCCCCCCTTATCTTTTGAATTAAGTGGTCTCGACTTCGGTGTACTGAACTGATTATTGGATATCTTTCTTTTCCACAATTTGTATAGTGTTTTCTTCCCTATCCCGCAATCCATTAATCTTTGCTCTAGGAGTTTTTGGTCCTCTTTCAAGAATCTCTTTTCAGCGATGATTTCAGGCGCCATCCAGTACGGAGTTCCAACAAAGGTCTTTCTACCACTTTTTCCCATCATTTCCCCACTAACACCAAAATCGGCAAGTTTGATGACACAATCTTTTGTTATAAGAATGTTAGCCGCTTTGATATCACGATGAATTATATTTAGGCTATGTAAATACTCAAGCCCTTGAAGAACATTCTTGAGGATGTATGCAACGGAAGGCTCAGGGAGTCCATTTCGGTTGAGCCTCAACAAGTCTGCACAACTACCTTCACTGCAATATTCCATCACTATGTACATGGTAACATCAACCATTATAGTCTCAAACCAGTTTGTAATATTTTCGTGCCTAAGTGACCTTAGTAAATTTATCTCCTGAAGTAGAATGGGAATATCATCTTCACTGTGTTCGAGGTTTATAGCTTTGATGGCTACGGCTCGATCTGTATTTGAGTTGAGTGCTTTGTAAACATCACCAAAGTTACCACGACCTATACATTCACGGAATTTATACTTGGCAAGTTGAGGATGCAAGTTGGATAATCTGGGGCTACGTTTTGAAACAATGCTAATGTTGCTCGTGTCGTCATGTTGAAAAAAGGATTGGCTCATACTATCAAATGAACGAAATGACGTGCTTAAAATGCTAGGATAAAGTTGTTAATTTGCAACTGTATTCGATTGTTCTTTTGTGATAGAAAAGCAAAGACCGTAATGGGGAAAGCAATACACTTTGGCTGGCCAAATGCGCAATCTAGTTATTACGTGTTCTCGTGGGTTTGACATAAAGATTTCTACAAATACTGTTTGAGATACAAAGGTCCATACAGTAAAAATGATCCTCAAAAGGGAGCAAGATTTCCATTACGCTAACGGTGGGAGCATTATTTGTGGCGAGCCTCCATCGAAGACCGGCATCAAAACATGCGACAACCCTCTAATTCACGAGTATATGCTGCAAATCCAGCTATCCCACTGCGGAGAGACCATGAGCTGTTTACATTCCTCTTCTGTCCATGGCAATGCGTAGATTAGTGGAGAAAAGCGGACAAATGCCAAGAGATAGATTGCCCCTAGTAGTAACATAAGAGCTATCGTAGCCTTAAATGACTTCTCGCTCAACCATTGTAAGGTTTGAGAAACTGTAAGAATTCCTACCATTAATGCTGGCAAGTAGTTGTACAAATGAAGTTCAATGTTGACAAACTTCATTGGGAGGAGAAGCAACAGATATCCAATGAAAAAATCCAGAGTTTGAGTGCCGTATTTGTAGTTGGCATCATTGACCTTGGTTAAAGAGGCATGAGGATCAAATGTAATGAGTTGGTAGATCATAAAGCACACATAAGATACCATGGCCAATATAACAAGGTAATAGGCAATAACATTTCCAAGCAGGTAGACCGCAACCTTCTTCGTTGTGTCAGCTAAGTAAACGTAACCCTTCTCCATAAAAACCCATTCCTTAATATTATTGCTGAAGGTTTGCAAATCGTAACCAGATGCCATAAAAAGTTTATTCACGAGATGTAAATGTACCTCGGTAAATTTACTAAAAGTTGAAAAGTCTGGCAGCTCCACAGTTGTATTGTCCCCTACGTGGTTTTCATTGATGTTCCAATCAATGTACCAAAGGGAAGCTTCAAAATTTGGCTCCTTGATACAAATAACTTCA
>JAMYHI010000070.1:0-66421 GCA_025531525.1 Pichia sp. P7020A | reverse complement strand
TTTTGAAGTTTTCCGCCAAATTTCGCGAATTTACTATGGGAGCCTCGAAATTTACTATGGAATAGAATCTAACGGTGCATGTGTCTGTATGCACGTTGCTATATACTCAAATTTGTATCCCTGCCACAACTTGGAAGAACTCGTCTAGCTCGAAAGTGTCCAGAACGTCCGCACGAATTGCTAACTTTGAATGAAAATTTCAAATTCCCTGATCGGGTGGGGTTCCCTTTCCAAAAGCGGCAATCGCGTTGCCCAAAGCGGAGGCAGCTGATCTAAAACCGCGAAATGGGTGCCAATTTGTACCGCCGTTAAGCGAACGTTCCTGAGCGGCGCGCGCTCGATCGCCAGCTTCTCTTGCATGGCATTTATCCTCGGAGTAGCATAATGTAATTCTGCTGTTGCGTACACACATGCAGGTGTGAATTATATAACAGACTGCATCTATATACAATATATATATCGACTCTTATACACCTACAAAATATAATATATACGTATCCGGGGAATTCGTCTCCATTCAATAATTTGCAATATGGGAAATTTCGATAACATATATCTGCCCACTTTCTCAAAATTAAGCACCGGGGGTATAGCTTAAATATTATAGAGGTGAAGATTCTAGAAAATGTAATATATTGTATACAAGCCACGTTATCAGAACACAAGCTTGTCCTAGCTCCAAATATTTCTTAGTGATATTGCGCTTATATACATGCGTGTAAGCACTCTAGGCCCCAGCTAGCGATGCCCACGTTTTATGCAAGCTGAGGACGATCACCATGAGTCTTTCCAGCAGCCCAACCTTATGCCAAACAATATCATGATTAATATCTAGAGTATTACGTATATCTAGGCATGAAAGAACGGCCCAATGCCCCATTTTTGTGGATAACCGTTATCCAATTAAAGCTAAACAAATTAGATAAACCTTAGCGGTGTATACACACATGTGTGCATGAGTCGAAAAGTTAAACACATATTCCTGCGTACATGCATGTGTGTGGTGAACAATTAATTATATAATGACCGGCACTCGCGCAAATATACGTTCAAACTGTATCTACGCAACTCTATATTGATATTGGTCATTATGGAACATTTTGGTGTTTTTGTGCGGAGATTTCGTAATAATATAGTAATATATAACGGTTTTTACGTATAACACTTGTGCAACGTTACAACGTCCCAACGTCTCAACGTCTCAATGTCCACAAGATATTTGAAACTTACCTGCTATCTGTTATACATCTGGATACATATCCGAATGGGAAACGGGCCACACGCTCGACACAATCTTTTTACCAATTACCAATGCGCATATCGTACAATGACATTACTAAAGCTCCTGCCATCCAATGTGTTTATCTAATATCCGAATTGTAGGCTTAAGGTAAATATATATTGTGGGAAACCCCGGTCAAAACTTTCGCTTTTATACGAAAAATGGATCTTCAGGGCGGATCATCCAGTTGTAATTTGTACAATAATTTGTAATTAATCCGGCTGCGTGCGCACGCGCATGCATGATTATATCTCGCGGGACCTATTTGAATATATAATTTTTCCATCGAGCTTACGATATTAACAGCCAGTTATAAACATTGAAATCCTTATAAAACAGGTTGGAATTATTGTTTTCGAGAAGTAAAATAAACAATATATGTGTTCTGTAACTTTTTGATGACTCATGAATTTGTGTATGAATATATACATGGGTAGATCGTAGAGATTTCGGATATATAAGCAAATTAAAAATCAACAATTATATTTGAACAGCATTGAAACAATTCATAAAAGCGTGTTGGTAGCGCATGCGATTGAAGATGCATTCATTTTACACGTAGTTTGATGGTGGATATTAAATGGATGCATGAGCCATATTCAGCCCGCGTATTGACCAATGGTATCCTCATGGGTTTTATTTACTGTATATTTTTGTGGACCTTGTACATAACGAGTGCTTTAAGCGCAGCAAATGCCTGAGCTCTTTCAAGAAGTGATGTCCATCACTTCTGCCTCTGCAATCCCTGAGTCAACTCATAACCTATACACTTTACTCCTCCTCCTCCTATATGCATGTTACACTTCAACCAGCAACCTATATATAGGACCGTCAACCATAGATTTGCTTTCAGGCCCCGCATGTGCGAGCATAACCTGAAACATACCCCACAGATACTTCCGCATTGGGCCAGTGTGGATCTGCTACCGGCTCTCGCGATGGATCGCCTGAAAATCATGACGTCGGGTTAAGAGGGTCCCGGGGATGATGCAACCCTCTTGACTATAGCTTGACGGTTTCCCAGGTCCGGGGTCCCGGGTCCCGAGCCATGGCCGGAGAAACTTGAGAGATGAGCGCTTGAAATTGTAAAAAGCAATATGATGCGAGAATCGAAATCGAAATCGGGAAAAATTGCGGAAATGCGAAAATTGCCAATTCTCTCCATAAATTTCTTCAAAACAGCCGCGCGCCCCGCGGGGTGCCGTACAATAGAAATTTTGCTAACCAGCTTATTGGGGGTACGTAGCTTGTTGGCTGTTTCAATATTGAGAGGACCGATATCACCGACATCGACAGCCCGAAGCCGATACCGGCCATATAACACCAGCAATCAACCAGCAACAAACTCGGAGAACACGCAATAGGACAATGAACGGCACCTATATATCGCCATGTACTCTAGCTAGAACTCTCTAGCTGAGTGAGCCCCATGTACAGTGACCGCAAATTTACGGACCGGAAAACGCGTAACAAGGGCCCCGAACTAAAACTACAATCGCAACTTCACCTTCAACCTTGACCTTGATTTCATCTTCGAGCAAAGCCAGTTCATCGTCTCATCTGTCTCTGTCCAATACATACATAACTAATAATATCGAGTTAGTACTGCTTCCTAACAGTTCAGTTCAGTTCAGTCCAGTTCATTTCCAACCAATTCAACTTGAACCGTAACGCCATTCACAGTAATTACATCATTTAATTAATCCTCGAGGCTTAAATTACACAATTTCTACATTAGTACAATTCGGGATCTGAACAATATATCAAAATTACCCAATCCGTCCTAAATCGGAGATTCACACAATCATACACACATTCGTTGACAGCGCTCACACCCTCACCAGATTTTTAATATATACCTTAGGGCTGTGGACGTTTCCTCAAGCTCAACGCATAGTATCACAGTTGCATATAGGATACTGGACCCTCTTTTCTTCTCAAAAGAATTACTTCTGCAATTAAACGTAGATTGAACAACAGGATAAAGGCTCATTGATAGACCCCTCCACAATAAATCATGTCGAAGGAAAGTGGCTACATTGAATCTTTCGAACTCAGAGAACAAGACAGATGGCTACCCATTGCCAACGTGGAGAGAGTAATGCGCGGATGTTTACCGGTCAATGCAAAAATCTCCAAAGAGGCAAAGGAATGCATGCAAGAATGCGTCTCCGAATTCATATCCTTTATTACATCACAAGGCGCAGAAAAATGCTCTATTGAAAAGAGGAAAACTTTAAATGGTGAAGATATCCTCTACTCTTTTTATTCCCTCGGATTTGAGAACTATGCCGAAGTTCTCAGAATTTATCTAGCAAAATACAGAGTTTACGAACTTGATGAAGTGGAAAAACGAAGGAGAAAGTATCTTGCCAAAAAAGAAAGGATGAAGCTCCAAAAAATGCAAAAGGAAGGTGCTAATAAGTTAAATTTAGCTTTAGAATCGACACCTCTATCCGTATCTGCTTCAGCGGCTTCAAGTTCATCACCAGAATTGGAAGGTACTCCAGTGGAACGTGTAAAAGAGGAACATTTCTCGTCACCCATCACTACTTCGGTATCTCCGAGACCGGGTGACCAAAGGAACCAGAGGAACCAAAGGAATCAAACACAACCAAACGTGTCATACCAACGACGCCTCAGTGTCCCTGACTTGTTGACCACCTCCATTCAAGCTGAACCAGATGAGTTCATGACCGCCGACATGTATTGGTCAGCACTTGATGGAGAGGACATCGACAATATGATTGATAACACTGGTAGGTAGCACATATTCTAAAACAGAGCCCTGGAGAATAAGCCCCGAAGAGGGCACCGGCTTCCCGTGTATGAGAAAATTCCCCAGAGAACGGGGAGCTCCGTCAAAGTGAAACATGTCTCTGCGCCCCACACTCTATGCCATTCTCATGTTTATTGACAACAACCATCCAACGAACTATACAACATGATCCTCATCACGGTACTCTCGATATTATCGATATGCATATTTGTGAAATGCGAGTTAATGCTTATCCAGCCTTGGCCAGATTTTGAGCTTGCTGAGTTCAAAACTAAATACGAGAACTTTCTCAAGTCGGTCACAGTTGAGTATATCAGGATAGGCAATGCCACTGTCATCATTGGTGATATAGACACAGATTTTCTCAAGTCCATGTATTTTGACACGTCTATAAAATCCATCAATATGGATAATGTGTTAAGGATAGCGGATATAGAAAGCAAAAGTAGAGCGGTCACCGTTTATCAACACTTTGCACCAAGACATCTTGCAAGGATCTCTCAAGCCGCTAAGATTATGAGAAAACAGAAGATGGATTACACGTTCCACCTCTCTGTTCCTGTCAGTGTTTACATTTTAGACACAGGGATCAATTGTAAACATCCAGATTTCAATGGTCGTGCAATAAACAGGATATCTAAGTTCACCTCTATCGGTGGTGAGGATGATCCCAACGGCCATGGGACAGCAGTTGCCAGTGTTATTGGCTCCCAACTTTTAGGTTCATGCAAAAATTGCAATATTATTGGCTATCGGCTTTTGGATGCTACTGGAATGGGGAGGATGAGTACCTTAATCAAGATATTGAGCGAAATTTCTCTGAATGAGAGACCGGGAGTCATGGTGTTACCATTCATAACGGAGAAATCCGTGTTGTTGAATGACGTACTACATGAGTTACAGTCCAGGTTCAACTTTACTATTGTTGCACCTGCTGGGAATTATAACGACGATGCATGCAAATATTCACCAGCTTCGTGCACCAGTGTGATTACCGTTGGATCCATTGATTCTACGACTGATACTATCTCCTCATTCACGAATTATGGACGCTGTGTGGATATTTTTGCCGATGGCGTTAATGTCTTCACTCTTAATCAGAGGTATACAAATGGGAAGGAAACCGACATTGCTGAAATGACGAGTATTAAGAGTGGATCGTCTCTCAGTGCTGGGATCACCGCTGGTGTCATTGCCATGTTACGAGGTATGGACGATAGTGATATCGGAGAAGGTGAGAAGGCTGAAGCGTCTTTGAAGATGTTGTTCAATGTTGCCATACAGGACAGCATTAAACCACATGCATTTTTCAAGAAGTCACAGACGAAAAATAGAATATTGTGTAACTATTTAGGAAACATATAAGCTTTTAGAACAAAGTGCGTGGTGTAGTGCTCTCAGGAATTAAATGAATGGATGAGTGGCCCCACATTTGTACAGGGTGACGCCTGTATGCTACCATTGAGATGCGTCATACATACTGTATAATCCATTGCCAATAGATATTCATGTTTTGTGATTTTTTTTGGGGGGTGTAGGGTGTAGGCGTCTCGTTAAGTGAAAATGAAAGATGAAACGAGGGTGCCGGAGTTGCGACTTTTCACCGGAGTTTCCTGTCATTGGCCGACGACTGACGACCCATCATCATTAGAACGTTATAAAAGCACGGTAAATACCGTACCTTACATTGAAGTATCAGAGCAATGGATAAGGTTACAATATTGATGAACGGAGTGTTAAGTGTTGGAACAAAGACAAACACTAAAAGAAATGGGTCTCAATCTAGTGCTCAACGATGTCGTCATTCAAACTGATACCAACGGCTACGAGGTAGCATACGAGGACATTACCACCACAAGTACCATCACCATCACCACTACTAGTACGATGTACTATGACTTTGCACCGACTTTGCAGAGAAGAGCGTTATCTACTGCTACAAGTACATCTACAGCAACATTGTCACCAGTGACAGCACCGACTGTGGTGCACGCGCATGGTCTCCCTGGTAGCCAGCTCGCAGCTGCGATAATCATTCCTTTGCTAGTACTATTCATTGCCATTGGCTGGGCCGTCGTGTGGTACTTTGATCGGATGAGAGTGTTACAGCAACAGCAAAAGCAGCAGCAGCAGCAGAAGCAGAAGGACGGTGAGAAAGACACAGACGTGGCCTGCACGCCTACTTCTCGCGTGTTCCACCACGTCACATCGTCGTTGCCATCGCCATCGCCAGCGCCCGCCAGTGCTGCTACGTCGTTCCCACCTGCGTCGCTTGCCGCCGTGGGCGCTTTCACAAGCATGGCGAGCCTGGAGAGCCTGCTGGCGGGGGTGCCGTTGCGGCTGCCGTCCAGCGCCGAGATAGGTGCCCGCAAGACGCAGCTGAACTGACTCTTTTGTAGCTGCCATTTGCCATTTGCCATTTGTCAGTTTCGCGTCGTTTCGCTTCGTCCAACTTTCAGAGCGAAAGTCAACGCTCAATGCTCACGGCGGCAATATGCACAGCTCAGCCGCTGATGCTGCACTGCTCTCTGCTCTAGCTGGTACATACACACATCGCCAGCTGCTAGAGTTTCCTGTTTAGCATCTATAGAAAACAAGCACCACCCTGCACAACCCCACCCAACTCACGCGTACCGCCCTTTGCTTCTGCTTCTGCACTTGATCCTGCTCCCACACGCAACCCCACTAAATACACTAAACAATTGTTGTTGTTCCTGAACCGGCCACGCTAATCAATTAAACTCTCTTTACACGCACAAGGCACCACTTTCAATCTTCCACATTTCAATACAAATCCTACACGACGAAATGCAGAAACTGAGAGCATTCTCCAAATCTAAGGACTCGGAATCGGACTATGAGAAGCCAAAAAGATCCTTTACAGCTCCTGGCTCTCCCAAGTCTTTGAACAAAGACGTCCCCACTTCACCATCTTCATCACTGAATGTCGTCACTGCTGAGTCATCAGGGAAACTCAGTCCTGAACTAGCACCCATTGTTTCGTTATTGTCTGCACAATCTCATAGAAAGTACCAAGAGGGTGTCTTCATGCTATTGAAAGACCTCGATTCTGATGGTTCCCCCTCAGATAGGAAATGGATGGAAGTTTATGGTATCATGATCGGTAATGAATTAGCATATTGGGACTCCGATCAATTGGAATCTTCCGGATCCATTGTACTCGGTGATAACAAACCCTCTTACATTAACTTCTCCGATGGTACATTTAAACCGTGTCTTAAATTACCATCTGCTAATGGTTCCATTGAGAACGTCATTGTCTTGTCTACTACTTTGAAAAATAGATTTCTTTTACAATTCCCAACGAAGGAAGAATTTCACGGCTGGTCCTGTGCTTTCAGATTGGCATCATTCGAATTCAAATCCTTACAAGAGGCATATACGGCATCATTATTAAGTTCTAGAGGTGCACTACTATCTGATATTAGAGTCATTCTCTCTGAGAAGAAATTCAATTACGAGGATTGGGTGAGTGTCAGATTTGGCGCTGGTATGCCATGGAAGAGATGCTTTGCCGTTATTGAACCTTCGAAGAAATCAAGGAAAGGTTTTAAACATGGGTTCATTTATTTCTACGAGAATGAGAAAATGTCAAAGAAATTATTAATGGCCAAAATTACTTCAATTTCCTCCGTTTATGCATTATATCCGAGAAACTATACAATAATTGACAAAAGTACACTCATTAAACTTGATGGTGCCATCCAATTCGATCAGAAGGAGAGCTCAAAATCATGCTCCATTTTCCTCATGCCAGAACAACATACATCGGTGCCCGGTTACGACACACTCATTAGATTTCTCATCCCACTTATGGATTCTTTCAACTTATATGGTAGACCTACTCGTCTAAATGCAGATAAAACCGATATAGACTCTCTCTTATTTGGTTTACCCGTGTTACCAAAAGTTCACTATTTAGAAGTGGATGATTTATTACCAATGGCAGATAATTTGGGTTCAATCGATTGGGATCAGAATGAATGGAATGCAAACATCAAAAAATTCTTGAAATCAAAACTCGATAGAGGGTACACCGGTTGTGGATCAGAGGATGGTGTCAATGGTGCCATCGATATGTTGAACTCTTCAAAGGATATGGCTGATGGGAAGATCAGATTCTTCATCAATAAACCAGAAGCTAATAGATATTTAGAGAATAGCCCCCACGCTAGAAGTATCCACCAGATGTCTTCAAGTGAGGAGAATACAATAAACCCTAGTGCCAGTGCAAGTGCTTCTAGATTGGAGCTTGCAGACTCTAACAGTAGCAACAGCACTGGCAACGTGAAACCTAGATCTGCTCATCATCATCACCATCACCATAATCCACACCCTCTGCAGGGTCAACCACAACAAGCGCAACATCACACTCAATACCAGCAGCCATCTAACCAAAATGTCAATCCAACCATCCAGCTCAGCAACGACTCTCTCGGTTCACCTGAGAGATCAGAACACAACTCAACGCCTCAGAACGCAACCGCTTTTGCCAATAACTCACCCTCTCCTCAAGTTGTCAACATTTATACCAAGTATTCGGAGATTCCCGATTCTGAAAAGTTGAATTATGGTAAGCATGCAGCTGCTGATTTGAGTCATACTCTGCAAAAGGTGAAACTGGAAGATGATGAAGACATTTTCAAAGAGAGGAGAGCTCCCAAGAAGAAGACTGCCACAGTTGATGATTTGTACCCATCTGGTGACATCAATGATGAGGGCGACGATGAGGACTATGAGGAGCAGTATTCGGGAAGACAATATAGACCTGATAGCGACGGAGATGACGATGACGATGACGACGACGATGACGATGATGATGATGATCCTGGTTTTGCGTTCATTTCACCAAAGACTGAGGGTGATCGAGTATTTTCACCATTCACAAACTTCAATAATGATTTCCGCAAGGCTATCCAAATGGATGAGAATCAAAGGGTTAATAATAACAGTAATTCCAGTATTGATAAGGTTAAAAACAAAGGCGAGAACTTGAACTTACATTTGAACCTTCCGAAACAAAGATCTCCAATGAAGAATGTCATCAATGGTCACGACAATAATGTTCAACCATTGGGTACCGATAGGAACCCTACTGACAGTAAACCATTTTCTCAAGAGAGACGTGCACCATCTGGTAACATTGTTCCACAACAACCACCATTTGATGCACACGGCGTACACCCACCGGTGAATCCATATTCGTCAACTCAGCCACATACTCCAGTTGCGCAAGTGTTAGGTAGTCCAGCAACACCCGCTGCGCCTAAGCAAGCACGCGATTTGAGTCCATTTGGTAAACCTTCGAAACTTCCCAATTACGAATCCAATGGTCCAGACAGTCCATTAGGTCCAGATTACAGCCGTCAACCACCAGCGCCACCTCAACATCAAAACATCAAATACACAAACAGTCCGGAATTGATTCCACCTCATCAGTATAAGAGTAATGGACCGATTGCGCCCAACTTGAAATCTAATATGAATGGAAGTGTGAATCCTAACGTTAATGCCAATTCTCAACAGAGCTCTAGAAATGCTGCAAATCCACTGAACAGTCCAGGCAATCCATCATTTGGTGCGTATGGTCCAATGAAGTTACCATCACCAGTAGTGAATGGAAATACAAATGCCCAACACTTCCCCAGAAACCAGCAGTCTAACTCCAACAGGAGACCTGCACCACCACAAGGTCAAGGAAATGGCCCTCCATTCCCTCAGCAAATGGGTTATCCCCTTGGTTCAGGCCCTGGTGCAGGTCCGGGTTCAAATCCGAATCCTAACGGTTACGATTACAGCACAAGACCTGACTACAATCAATATTCACCAAACCAAATCCAAAATCAACCTCACCATCAACCTCCTCAACCTTATCAACAGCAGTATCAACAACAGTACCATCCACATTATCAACAACCGCCACCGCCACCACCACCACCACAACAACAACGTCCACCTCCTAACCAATACGGAGCTCCACATTATGGGAACCAGCCAATGGCACCACCACAAGGCTATGGACCCCCACCTGGTGGAAACCCGATGATGTATCCACCAAATGGCACCCAATCAGGTATGAAAATGGGCAGAAGGCCACCACCAAATCAGCAGCAGCAGCAACAACAACAACAGCAGCCTGCGTCGGGTAGGTCTTTTAAGCACGATCCATACGCTCTAACTAAGAAATAGAGGCTTTTATCTTGTCTTTTACTACATTACATTATTTTTGTACAATATTTACTCAATTACTAAACTCTGATAAAATTTGAACGTCTCTGGTATGTATATGGGATAAAGTTGTAGGGCATAAATAATAAAGAATGTGCTGATCCGCAGCAATTGGATTGGGATATAAGAGACGGAGGGAGGGGAGAAGGGGAAGAGGTCGGTCAAAAATCCGAGACCGTAATCTTAACCTTGAGGGTTATCATAACTATGAGTAAACTTAACAAGTCTTGACTTCCTTGTCTTCTTCAATAGACTGGACGTTTTCATCCTTTCCTAAAGAAGCAGCGTGAATGGAAGGTAACTTGATTCTGTGGGAAGTAATGTGTAGAGGATAATGTTAGTAACTACTCTTAAAGTGAATTAGCCATCTGCGTATAATAATCAAAGCTATACGTACTGGAATCCCTTGAAAATGTTGAATTCAGTTTCAATCTTGGCATCTAGCTTGGAGAGAGATTTCTTGAACGCATCAACGTTTGCGTTTTCCTTTAAAACGACCTGTATTGAGGTTAGTATTCGTTGTTTGCTGTGTGCTGTTTGGTGTTGCCCTTTGCCTTCAATGTCATAATTATGTCCATTGTGCATTGTGCTTCGTGCGCTGAATTTCGGGAAGACTTACGATAAATGATTTGTGGTCTTCGTTGGTCATAACTGTGTTGTGCTGTGTTGTGCTGTGTTGTTGTAGTGTTGTTGTAGTGTGCTGTGCTCGTTAACTGTGGCAGAGAGCAGAGAAGAGACCGCCCCCCAGCCCCAGCCCCTCAAATTAAAGCAATCAGCAGATCGGGCTCAGCCCTCAGCCCGCCGCGTGCGATAAGAAAAAGGAAGAGCCATTACCAGATCAAAGATCAAAGATCAAGTCTATGTTACACACGATACAATATATGAGGGCAGTACGGGCGCTAGCTACTGCTGGGCGGGTCCGGCGAGGCCAATGGCTATGCTGCTCGTGTTCGGGGTGGACGTTGACGCCGCTGTTGCAGTAGTTGTCGCTGCTGGGACGGAGACGGAGACAGACGTGTTCGTGGCGTCCGTCGTGCTGTCCAGATCTCCGACAATCTTGAGCACCTTCTTGATCTGTCCAATCTCAGGGTCGGGATCATTCTCCACGCTCATGAGTAGGTTACTTAGGAGTCTGTCGTCGATATTGTCCGTCTCTGTACCAATGCACAAGCCGATAATTCTCTTGAATTGCGCTTCCAACTCTTTGTTCGAATCTCGCTTGGCCTTCATGCGGTTCATTAACATTTCATTGTTCTTTCTATATGCCCGAATTCTGGCATCCAGTACAACTGCTGGTGGAATGTCCTTCTTTAGAGCGTCTAGATCAGCTTCGCCAATTTCCTTCTTAAACCTCTCCAATATTTCTGATACAGATATAGAATTGAGAGCACTGATGGCATTATAACCGGAGACCTTCTTCTCTGAGTCGTCATTGTCATCGGGTTCCTGTTTTTGAAGCTTTTCCAATTTCTCTTCCAACAAAATCTCCGTTGTGCTTTCAATATCGTTGTAGAGAGGTAGAATGGTAAACGGCTGATCTGCATCAAAGTCTCCAAGAATATTCTCCTCATCTATTTGGATGTTCAAATCCTTCACCTCATCCTGAAACTTAGATTCCTCCAAGGTGATGGCCTTGTTCAAATTATCTATCTTATTGGTGATTTTGGAAATCTTACGCACCAGTTTCTGTAATTCATCAAACTGTTTCCTTTTCTGAGACAATTCTAATGTCTTCTCCTTCAGTATAGGGTTTAACATTTCAATCTGTCGAGATTTTTGAACTAGTTCATCCTTGAATTCACTGCCAATGTTGGAAATAAATGATTGGATGGAATCCAGTATCTGGAGACTGTTTGTTGTCTCCTTGAACTCAGCACTCTCGGTTCTAGAAACAAGCGGATGACGTTCCTTCATCTCATCTCCGTTATTATGGGTAGCATCATCATTGTTGGCATCATCGGCATCCCCATCGTTTTCACGTTGGGTAATCCCATTATCAGTCCACCTCTGAACTTTTTGTGGAGTATCGTTCATTTCATTGATATCTAAAGTACTCTGCTTCAAACTGTCAGTTTTCATCACGCCATCTCTACCACCTAAATCACCCGTCAAGATATCACCCTTGAAGGTTTCACCACTGATCCCTGGTACTTTCGAAAGGTAGCTTTGATTGTAATTATGACTGACGTTGGCAATGCTACTATTGACATCAATACCATAATCTCCAGGAGTGACACCAATCTTATTAGCCTTGTGAGGATCTGCACCAATATCTAAGAGCTGAGAAACAACGTACTTGTTACCTGCCAGTGTCGCATAGATCAAACACGTGTTACCATACTTATCGGACTTATTGACCACATTTTTGATAAAGTTGGCAAGCGTCAATGGAGAATCACTAGGGAATTTAGAACCTTTCTTAACGACCCATTCGAGTAATGTTTCAAGATAATATTTAGAGGCATCATACCTTCCCTTCAATCCACAAGATAGGGCAATGTGATGTAGAATGGTTCTTCCTCTGTTGTCAAGAAGTGTTAAAGAAGGGTAAAGGAGATCCAATAGTTTGTCAAAGCAGAGCAGTTCAAAACAGTTTGTCGCATGAACAACTCTGATCAATGCATTCTGACCCTCATTGTCACCTCTGAACCGATTGGCACCCTTTTCGAGTAATTCTTCAACTAAAGCAGTTTTACCCAACGTTGCAGCCAAGTGTAGGGCTGCTTGGCCATTATCATCTATGGCAACATCAACATTAATCTGATCTTTGTCGAAAACTTCGGCTGGTTCTCGCTTGCCGAGCGGGGTAGACTGAGATTCAACGCCCTTCCTCTCAGATTCGTGCAACAATGGGATTTCATCCTTCAAGATCTTGTCTAACGTGATATTCTCTTCATAGGGCAAGAAGAGGGACGACATGATCACTTTAGAGTTTTCACTAAGTATACTGTCCTCCTTCAATGGCTTCAACGTAAATAGGCCATTGAATTTACCATCTTTCAAATCGTGGTCAAAGATTGGAATACCGGCATCGTCTTTGATGGGCAAGAATTTCCGCATTTCATCGTAAACGGCGCTATCGTAATCGTCATTGTGGTTGCGTCCATTGCTGTGCTTGTTCTTCTTCGTTGGACTCTCTAAAGGGTTAGGATCATTCTGCTTTCTTTTAGAACCAGTCGTAGACATAGGGGTGTCAGAGACATCATCCTTTTCAACACTGCCCTCTTTACTAGATTTTGCTGCGGTATCATCGTTCTCAAGGGAGAATTGGCCCATCAATGACGCTATTGGTTCAGTGATTTTGTACTTTCCAGCCACATGCATAAGTTGATCTTGTGAAACCCATTGATCACCATTTTCATCGACACTGGCCCAGTTCTTGCTGTCATTCTCCATTTCTCCCATCTCGAGAGTGGATAGATGCGACTGCTTTTGAATGAATTCATCAACAGTGGCCCAATTGAACTTCAAGTCCGTCATTCGCATGATGATTGCAACACCATGACAGTTGACTTGCCAAACCGGCTGGCCTTTGTATTGTATGTTCATCATGGCCTCTTTTGATGGTTTGGATGGGGTGTCATCCATGGGTTCGTCTTTCTGTGTCGGAATATCTGCTTCAGCTTCGTCAACAACACCAGCATGGAGATCAACGTCACCATCGCCGTCCAGATCTACCGGCTGAGTGCAATCCCCATCGTGATCCCCTTCATCGTCAGGACCATTGCCATCCCCATTGTCATTATCATCACTGTTGTGACCGTGACTGTGTTCATTTACGTGTTTCGCAGGACTGACGGAGCTGTCCACTTCCACCGCTTCTGCGGGGCTCTCCGTTGTAACCGGCCCATTCTGTGTCTCTGACTGAATCCATGTATCCATGTTGGCGACTGTGGTGCTATGTGGTACTCCTAATGCCCCTCTACTGTACCCCCTGCCACCTACACGTTGATTCGTCGTGACATGCAATCTCAGGAAAACTCAAATGCCCAAGGCCGATTTGATTTGACTGGCACTTAAGATGGCTCTCTTCTGCCAATAAACACCGCCTTCAGAGCAAACACAGTGCAAAACAGCACAACACAGTGCAGGACATCGCACATTTCATACCAATCCATTACAATGTCTGAAGAGGAACACGATTCCGTTGACAATGTCCCCATCGAGGCGACCAAGCTCATTGGGCCCTTCATCAAACGCGGTAAGGAGCTGCTCAACGTACAACCATTAGTGTCATATTATTGTTATCTATACTCTGCACAGCTCATACTAGAGTCACAGTTGCATCTCACGCAATCCAGCGTGGCGACGTATATTGAGGTGTTGCTGAATGCCATTGAAGAATTTAGGAAGGATTTGGAGACCACTAACGAAACCAAATCTGCTAGTGTCACTACGGAGATACTCACCGATAAGGAGAAGTCATTCAAATTAGTACTGGGATTTGCACTCTCCATTTTCAATAATGCATCCAAAGACATTGAAACTCACACAACGAGTAAGAGGACCGTTCAGAGTTTTATGGCGTTCTTGGACTTCATTCAAGTGACGCAACTGTGGCCAGAGTTCTATAGTGGCAAACAAGAACAGATCCAGAAACAGATCAAGTATGCAAAATTCCACTCAAATAGGATTATGAAAGCTATAAAGAATGGAGAGGATACCAACGATTACATTACAAGGACGGACGAGCAGGAATTGAACACTCTGTTGGGAGAGGGAGAGGCAGATGCAGAGGCAGAAGTAAAGGGAGATGCGGAAGAAGAGCATGATAAACTCGATGATGCTGAGAAAGATGCTGAGATATCGGAAGATCGGTCCTCAGTTGACCCTGTAGAGTCTGATGAATTGTCGCTTCCTTCTGCACCGTCAAAGATTGAAGGTGAGATGAAGATGCCATCCACTCCCGTATTGATCAAGGGCCGGAAGAACGATCTCGGACTGCCAACTGCACCTGAATCGTCAGTATCAGCAGCAGCAGCGCCAACTCCAGTGCCAGCACCACCCAAAATCCCAGAGAAGCCAAAAGTACTGTCCAAACCCATCGTTGCCCCAAAGGCACCCACGACAACCACTATTCTGGCTTCACCCGCTGAAGACGGGAAAGTGCTTACACGAGCCGATGTAGAGAAGATATGGACGAAGGAAGAAGTCATTGCCAACGCTCAGCGCAAGGCCAAGTTCGCCATAAGTGCTCTTAATTACGAGGACGTGGAGACAGCCATTAAAGAGCTTCAGGAAGCACTACGGCTGCTTCGGGGAGAGTAATTTCGAAGTATAATATAGTGTTAGCTTGAATAGTATACAATTCTGGTATATAAGTGTGATGTATCATTTAGGTATATCCGCATTTTCTTTAGATGATACTGTGTCTACGGATGGCCCCATACACGCTGGTTGCGCTGGCGTCGGCATTCCTTGTAACCTCGCATTGGTGTATGTGTAATGTCTCGGTGGGTATATTCTCGGAGGCATCATTACGGGTTCAGGTAGAGGCGGTTGCAGTTGCAGTGGATGAGGCTGAAGATGTTGTTGATGCTGTTGTGGGTGATACATGTACGGAATACGTTTCACAGAGCTGCTTCCAGCTATAAAACTGAACCTCCGGTCATGATTCGGATAAACCGGAAACTGACCCTGAAGCTGATGCTGATGCTGATGCTGATGCTGATGTTGATGTTGATGCTGCATATGCTGTGCGTGTGATAGTTGATGAGGTGGTGATGTAAGTGGTGGATGCAGATGTAGCGGTGAACTATGTAGCTGTCTGTTTACGGAGTTTCCATGTGACTCGAACGAGCTGTCTTTGGGCATTATTCCCTGGTTGACATTCATGTTTAACGTAATTGATGATACCGGGTTATCGGGTCTGGAAATGGGGGTCATGATATTAGAGGGAGGAGTGGGAGCAGGTAATGTAGGTGCTATTACTGAACTGATGGAATTGAGGTTGGCTTTAGAATGTGACGTGGGAGCAGATATCTTGGGGAAAAATGCCGTTACAGAGGTTGTTGTCGAGTTGGTTGGCCGTGTTTCATACAACGCCTCCGCAAGTGTATGTATCGGTGCCTTGGCTGAAGAGAACTTGTCTCTGCCGTCAATATAAGACTGATGATTATTTGAGTAACTGGTGTTCGTTGACGCCGATGCCGATGTAGAAGCCGGAGAGTCGGGATGAGAGAGCTTAAAGAGCCTGATGGCTTCAGCCTCAGCTCTCTGCCTGGCTATGGTAGCCTTGTTCAGGGACCCCTTGGGCCTACCGGGTCTTCTACCAGTATTTCTTTTGTTCATGTCTCTGTAAGAACGTTTGGTAATCTTGGTGACCTTCGTTTCTGAAAGCAATGCATGAGTGCTATTCGAAACAACTGGAGTGTTTGTTATGGTAGCATTCGTATTAAGGTTAATGGTTGTGTCCTCACTGGAAGAGGTTTCCTGTGAAAGTATGTCTTCCACTGCTTTCATCTATGAGCAGCTGGAGATCAATATCAAGAGGGATTTCAGTATATTACTGCTATTGGTAAGGGTGACGATGATACTCGTGAGAATGTGGAGTACCGTTGGTGCTCCTAGGCTAAGAAGTATCTGTGTTCAGCGTTACCTTTGGTGTTAGTGTTAATTTTAACGTTCAGTACCACCAGTCCTGGAAGTCTTATGTCCAACTTCCAGCACTAGTTTAGTGTTAAAACGGTTTAGTGCAATACCTTATGGACGAATGGGCATATATACGGTAGTGCGTGCAGATCAAACTAGAGCTGCATCATGTGCGGGACTTGAAATGGCGTACCGGGGGTTATATATATGCGGTCTTTGACTATTGACCGCAATCACCTGGAATTGAGGTTATCTATATACCTAGATACATGAGATTGTGGCTTTACGCAGAGAAGGGGTGCAGCACTTGGCAAAGTGTTGAATTGTGGGCTTTGATGAGAGCCGGCTAAAACATCTCTGTTTTCTGCTCCTCTAAACCCGTCGTTGGACAGGCAGCGTATATAAACGCATACAAACTGCACAATATTAACCATTGCAATATGTATATGGTCGGCAACATATGTGGATAGTCGGCTATATCGTTTGGTTTCTGTTTTACATGTCGTCTGATCCTCGACCCATATACGGCTATATAGTTAAAAGGAGCACCGGCTCAACTACCGCTGTGCATACTGCTTACTGATAATTGAAGTAAGCTGCTCCCAACAAACAGCACACGGCGGGAGCATGGGGGCAGTGCTTCAATGCTTTCCATGCATTAATATACGTTCATATGGGATTAGCGCCGCCCTCGCCATGATCAAATATATGGACTCAGTGAAGAGCCAGCAAGTTGCAAGACGTGATGGAAACCGTCCGGATTTACAGTACACTCAACGCGTCCACCACGATCTGCTTCACCAGATCGTATGAATGCATTTTTTGTTTTCTTTTCTTCTCTTACAGCTGGCTCTCAAACGATATGTTACCGACTACACGCTGTACATACATTGTTCCAATGTTCCGTGTTACATAACCTCCTGTAATATGCTAAGAACCTTATCGGCGATGCCCGGGGTTTCACTGGCCAGGGCGCGGCTCTGTTCCTATAGCCCAACGGGCAGATCGATCTTTGCGCCCCACGTATAGCCGGCTAGCTAGATATACCGGTTCAGGCACCGCATGGCGGTTATATGGGTTACAATTGTTGGGTAAGACATCAAGTCAAGAACTAGTCATAAATTCGACTATAATATATACACGTGCATTGAATGCTCTTAAGCCTGATCAACCGAAGTCATAGACTATACTCCAGAGTTGCGACGACTGCCCTCACGGAGTCGCTTCTTTAAGCGCTCACTCAGCATGTCGGGCAGCCCGGCGTCGATATCCCCACCATGCAAGTTTACGTCAACTCCAGTCGCACTAATGACATCATCAAATTCAATCTCGTAGTTCTTCAGAGCATCACTCTCTGCTCCTATTACCCCTGCTTCTGTTGATTCTGCGGTAGTCGATGTATCCGCAGTGGCGGTGACGCCGTTTCCAATCTCCCCTTCTTCTCCCTCAATGCTTGCACTGCTTGCAGTTGCGCTGTTGATGGATGTGACAATTAGCTCTTTCAATCTGTTTCTTCTCTCCGGCAAACCCGACTTTTTCAACATGTCAATTGACTTCTCCAAATCAATATTGGCATTGTGAATTCTCTCCTCTTTTCTTTTCTGATTCTCCTCATTGACACGCTCAGCCTCTTCCATTCTTCTCTGCACATCCTCTTGTGCTATATTCTCCTTCGAAATCTTCTCGTAGCTATCGACAAAGTCGGCAAATTTCTTGAAAAAAGTATTTCTAGCAAACTCGTCAGCGTCTGGATCTTCCTTGAAGTACTTCATCACATTGTTGAACCTCTCCAAAACAATCAACTTCTTATTTTCCAATTTCTCAGCACTTCTTCTCATCTCTGGTAGTTCCCGGAATACAACCTTCAAAAACTTGTCTTCAGGGTGGAAAATGCCAGGATTGCTCAAATTACCACTACTCAACGATGAATCAATGTTACTCACACTCATGATCAACCCAACAGAATCCTTATCAAGATGTTCGATGGATATCTTAGATGCATTCTTAGCAGGTTGCAAATCTTCCACAAACCTTTGAATCTCAGGAAAATCCTTACGCACAAGTTTCTCCATGAATTGCAAAAACGACATCGAATTGCTCTGATTCTTCAAGAAATTTAACCTCTGTAAAGTACTCAACCTAAACCCAAAAGCCTTCTTATTGTCTGAGTTCATGTAGTTACCCAACAACAATATCACTTCAAACAACGATTTTAAGGAATCAGATTCTTCAATCCGTCGGCTCGCCTCCTCAACTAAATCTAATTGTCTATTCACAATCTCATAATCTTCCTTAAATGTCGTGATGATGTTCAACACCCGCATACGCGATCTCCAGTAGTGGTTCAAGTTGTATATCGTCTCCAGGTATATCCTATCGGCCCTTGCCAATTCTTCGGGATCCTTATCGGGTTTGGAAATAGCACCCTTGGAATTCCATTCAGTGGAATATGGTTCCAAGTTTTTACCCAATGTGTTGGGGATCTCACACAATTCGGGCTTTCCTAAAAGTTCCATAATTTTAGGCTTGTTCATAATTTCTGGTGAACATCTCAAAATCTTCAACACAACCTCCATATCCGAATCTTTATGTAATGGTTGCAAACAGATATTGAATTCTTGTTTGTGCTGTTGTCCCAAAAATGATTTCTTCTCGAGGGCAACTTTAGTGTTCTTAGGATTCATCTTTGCCTCGAACGCAGCAAACAAATCTTCCATATTGTCAAAAATACCCTTCTCTTTGAACTTCTCTGCAAATTCAGAAATGTCCATCTCAGACCATAGAGAATTGTCAATGTCATCAATCCTATCCCAATGTAACTGCTTCAACTTCCTCTTCGTCCGTGGTAAGTGGTCAAATGGACCTGAGCTAATAACAGGAGATGCAATAGGTGAGTTCTTACGGCTTCCAAATGGTAACGGCGGAGGAGGGGGAGGTGGTGGTGGTGGTGGAGGAGGTGGTATTCCACCCATTGCCGGAAGAGGAGGAGGAGGAGGAGGTGGCGGTGGTGGTGGTGGTATACCTGCGATTGCTGGTAACGGCGGAGGTGGTGGCGGCAGTGGTACTCCAGATGAAGCCTGCTTCGATAGAGAGACCGGAAGAGGTGGTGCAGGTGGTGGTTGTGGTGCTTGGGGCGATGACACTCCACTCGACTGACTATGATCCAAATGTATTTGTGGTGCTGGCGGGACAGATGATACCTCCGGAGCGCCAATTGGTTGAGATGATGACCTCTTCTTATCTTCATTTCCAACAGTAACGTTATCGGTACCAAGAAGAACATTACTAGTATCAATTGTAGGTCTTTCGGATTTCTTTGCAACAGGTCTGCCACTTTTATAAGATATGTGCTCATCATCAGAGTTGTACTCAGATTCAAATTCGGATCCAGAATCAAGTCCAGATCCAGATCCAATCCGACCCTTCTTCGCCTTCCCGCTTCTATGCGTTGGCCTTGTCTTTTCAGACGTAGCCTCCTTTTCCAAACCATTATCAAAAGTCTGGTCAATAGGAGAATGCAACACCAGATTCTCGCTCTTCAGATGTTTTAACCTCTCGACTCTAGCAACGTTGTGAACCTCAACAAAATCATCATCAAAGTCGTTATCCGTGACATTGCTATATGCAGAGCTAGCATCACTGCCTAAGTGAGAGCCAGCGTGGATTGAGTTCCTTATTTTTGCATTACGTTCTCCATTTTCATATTTGTTTCTCGAACTGGAAACATCATGTTCTTCATCATCAGACACCTCAGTGGTAGTAGTGGCAGTAATAGGTTTCTGCTTTGCCACTTTTTGCTCCAATTCTCCTAAAAATGGTCTCATGCCGCTGATATCCATCTTCTTGACATTTCGAGGTGTCACAATAGGGCCCGCTGAGAATTCTGCCTTTGGCTGCACCTTCTGGCCCTTAGCATATTTCTCCTCAGCCTCTCTGATAGTTCTTTGACGGTCCTCATCCAAATCCTCATCTCCATTGAGACTTAATTGGAACTTCAAATTGGAACAGAGATCCTCGATTCCCTTGAGCTCTTCTCTCAATTTCCTCGATTTGGTGACATCAAGTTTCTCGTATGAACTATTTGGATCGAGAGTTCTCTTTTCGGCACGCTTCTTCTTCTCATCATCTTCTAGTTCGAGCTCTTGAATCTTCAATGAATTGAGAGAGTTTTGTAACTTATTCAATCTGTCCATTGCTTCCATCTTTCTTCTCTCTAAAGTCTCTTTGTTTTCCAGATCTGCCTGAAGTTTGATAACCTTGTTGGCATCCTTCTGCAAAAAGTCCAATCTTTTTCTTAAAGAGTTTAAGGTCAACAAATCAGCATCTCTATCCCTAGATGATCTCTTTTTCGATGGTGATATGACTGGAGGCTCTGGTATGTTATCCAGGAAATCTTCAAAATCCATATTCTCCAAGTCTCTTGCCTCCTTCTCCAAGCTTTCGAGGGTGGTCATCTTCGTTCTCAAGTTGAAGTGATTCGATATATCAGTACCTGAGATTTTCCTAGAGTGAGATGATGACTTGAGCTTAGCAAATGGGTTCTCTGATTTCTTCTCGGAATGTAGAGCCAAAAGTAATTTTCTGACTTCCTCCTCATTCTTCTGCTTATCAAGAATTCTCTTTCTAGCGAGTTCGTTGACCTGTCTATCCTTCACTTCGACAGTTCTTCGCATTCCAGTAAGCAATCGGTCCTTTTCATCCAGCTCATCTTTCAATTTCTGAACAACACCACGGGACCCTTCATTCAATTGAGCTCTCAAATTATCACGCTCTGCTTCAAGTTCTTCAACGTGACGTTTAGCCAGCTTCTGCTCCTCCATGGCACGTTTTGCAACATCGTCGCTTCGATATGCACTTAAAAGTCTGTTAATACTAACATTCATATTATCGTTGTCACTTGATGAAGCCATGGTGATGTTATTGACGAAATCATTAGTCAATTTCAAATTTCTGACAAGATCCTCTGGACGCTCTTCCACTAAGGCATTAGCATTGAGAAACAAGTTTTGAATTAAGGAAGAAATCTGATCCCCCGTAGCGGTACCCTTCGAAGATTCCCACAACGCCTTCACCAAGGATGCTGGATCGTGGAAGTTAATCTGCTTCATTTTGAATTCCGTAGTCTTTCGAAGTTCTATTTCATCATTATTTCTCAATGCCTCCAAATCTTCAATCAAATTTGAGATAGTATTCATTTTGAGTAGTTCACATCTATCAACAAATTCGGCAGCACCTGCATTGTTGAGTAAGGAACGCATTTGCATACGAGCAGTGACAGGACCTGACATTTCAATGATCAAACGAATCAATAAAAGAGTAGATTCTGCATACTCCACAATGAATGCATTATCCATGGGCCCACTGAAGATGAATTCCGGATAAGTCCCCACTTTGGAGCCCATTTTACCATATCCAATAATGGCTCGTAATGCGCACCATATCCAAGCTTCATACCTGGTAACTTGGGACATATTTGATATGATCAATTGAGAACGTTCGTCTAAGCGTGGATTTGTTGTGCTTTTGAGATAAAACTCTCTTATGTACATGAGGTGACAATTCTCATTGATGTTCTTTTTCAGTGTAGAATATAATGGTTTTGTGTCACCATTGTTGAAGGAATAATGGGTCACAATGTCGGTAGCTAGCTTTCTGATCCAGGATTTAGGTGAAAACATACCACCAAAAATAGAGGGTATAAAGACTGACATGTTATTCTGGCGGATGTTGTTAGAACCAGATCTTGAGAGCGCAATAACTTTGATGCACCTGAATAATCTAGCTTCCTTCTCAATGATGCTTGCATAGTCTTCCTCTCTGTTAATATAGAGATCCGTTCTTCTCAAGGTACCATTTGTGAGTAATGGTTTCGTTTTATAGAGTATGTTTAAAACGTTGCAGAGACACACTGCACCATTCTCTTTCAAGAAACCATCCATCCAACTGAGATCTTCCGAAGTGAGATTGACTTCCAAGTCTTTCAGTTGCTCTGATGTGATGACATTCTTCATCAATAGGGTTATGAATGTGATTGGTTCAGATTGAGCTTGCATTTGCAAGTGTATAGGATCGTTTGGATCTCCTGTAGACTTCAGATCTGGTTGTTCTCTCAAACGAGTCTTTTTATACTCGGTCAATCTCTGTTGACGGATGAGCATCCACTTTCTCTCTATTGGATAGTTCAACATCTCAGCTTTTGCATTCTCTGGAAGGCTCTCAAAATCTCTCGTTTGCATGACCTCTGTGAATATTTTCTCTATTTCATTAGGATCTTCGGGGGGTTGCAAATCTAGTTCATTGGAGATAGAGTGTTTGTGTTGCTTTCGAAACCCGACATTAGATAATTTCTTGGAATGTGATTGAGATAAATTGTATGTGGGGACATTAGAGGAAGCATGGCTCACATTGGTGTTCACGCGTGTAAGGTTGTCAATACTGGTGACATCACTGGCCATTCTCGATCTGGAGAAGAAGCTTCCATTGGAAGTTGATGACTGTTTGCTTGGTGAAGTGTGATGGTCATAATGTGAAGACCTGTCACTATTTGCCATTGAGGCATTTGTAGAAAGTCGCGTGAGTGCCCCATCTAATGGTTGCGGGTGTGTGATTTGAGGAGTTGTAGTTTGCTTTGTACCTTTTCTCATTGTCCCCATCAAGGAGTTCATTATACTTCCACTGGAGCCTTGAGACTCTTGCTTTTTAGAAGATTTCATGGTATATTAAGTTAAGTGTTGCTGGATACAGACGAAAATGGTTAAACACCTTCTAAAGGAAAGTAACTGAAGTGAAGTGAACTAAATTGAGCTGCAATGAGTTGAAATGAAATGAAATGAAATAAATCGAATCGTAAGCGGAAACTGTTTGCTGTATTGAATGTCCGGATAGGTCAATTCTGCAATCTTCCAATTTCCCGTTGTGTAGATATGACAGATGACAGGCTATGAATATTTTGGACGGTGTTTTCTCTGCGCTCTGCAGCTGTCCAGTGTTCAATTGCGCTGTGCGAGAGGTGGGTCTGTATTACCGGGCTCCGTACCGGGGTGTCCACTGCTGTGTTGTTGTTGCGTGGAGCGCTGTTCCTGGAGGCGCCACTGACGTGACGTGGCAGCTGAGAGCTAATAGCTAAGAGCCAAGAGCTGAGCATTGCTAAAGACTGGAGACTGGAGACTGGAGACTGAGAATGTCAGCGCGGGCCGTCTCTAGGCGACATGCGACATGAATTTGGCACTTGGCAAGAGTCAAGAGACAAGAGCCATGAAACAACAGCTGTGGGGTAGGCGTGGGGAAAAACAACAGCAGAACCAGCGGACCAGGCGGCACACAGAGCAACAGTCACATAGAGGAACACTACCACTGCCATGTCACGAGATTACAGGCCACTGCCCGCCATTGGGGACACACCAGAGAGCACCGCCGCGCACTACAATGACCAGATAGAGGATGAAATGAGTATACTGGACCCATTGTCGCTAGAGAACGACGACACAGAAACAGCGTTGCTTCAGCCTGAAGGCCAATCTAGTCTCCGTCATGCATTCTTTAATATGACGAATTCGATCGTCGGGGCAGGTATTGTGGGCATCCCAATGGCGTTCCTAAATTCTGGTCTTCTTATGGGGACCCTTTTGATGTTCATCTTGACCGTGGTGAATGATTGGACACTTCGTCTCATCATCGTTAATACAAAACTCTCCGGTACAAAGACTTACACGGGGTTTGTCACCCACTCGTATGGCACATGGGGGAAAGTTGTTGTGCTTTTGTCTCAGGGGCTATTTGCAGTCGGTGGAAGTATAGGCTTCGCAATCATCATCGGTGATTCCATTCCACACGTTTTAAGGCCGTTGGTTTCGGATTCAATTGATACATCACCATTCTTGAGCTTTGTGTTGAGTAGGAACTTCATTGTTGGGGTTTGCATATGCTGTATCTGTTTCCCTCTTTCCCTTATCAAGGATATCTCCCTTCTCGCCAGAGCAAGCGGCTTGGCCTTGGTCAGCATGACCTTGATCATCACCATAATTGTGGTAAAGGCACCTTTTGTTAATGCATCATACAAGGGCGATATATCGTACTGGGATTACTTTTTCAATGGCAGTATCTTTCAGGGTATCAGTGTCATATCCTTCGCTCTAGTATGCCACCACAACACAACTTTCATTTACGACTCCATCAAAATACCAACATTGGATAGATTTGATCGAGTCATACATATATCTTGTGCATTGTCAGGATTTGTTTGTGCCTTGATTGGTATTTGTGGGTTTCTCAATTTTGGAGACAAGACAAAGGGGAATATATTGAACAACTTTCCCAGTAATGATTGGATCATCAACATAGCTAGATTTTGCTTTGGTTTGAACATGATCACCACGCTTCCACTAGAGATATACGTCATTAGAGAAGTCTTGAAAGATTTATACATCATTTACAATCGTCGACAGATGCCTTCCTTCGAGATGGAAAGATTCAGCACTACTCAACACGTCATTGTCACTGCATTACTCAATATTCTGCCGCTAATCGTTGCAATGTCAACGTGTAACTTGGGTGCAGTTTTGGAAATTGTCGGTGCCACATCAGGTTCATTGCTGGCATACATTTTACCCCCACTATGCTATAACAAAATGACGAAGGAGAGCAAGTCAATGTTACAACAGCTCCCATACTACGCTTGCGCTTCATTCGGTTTCATGGTGATGATACTATCTTCCTATCAAACTATCATGCAAAGCATTAATCAACCTTCGGCCGTCAATCATTGTATCGAATAAACGAAGGCCTTCATCATCTTATACCATTAGTTCATACTATATTATCTGTACTATATAATTCACTACACAGCTTTCTCAAGTACCATCCTCTTTACTGATGATGTTATGAGCTTCTTGGAGGCTCGCAAAAATATCGATTTCAGGTTCCGATGCTTCGGTATTAGCAGTAGCTGGTGCTTCCTCTGCTTGTGAATTATCAGCTTTCGAATCGGCTGACAGACTAAACTCTTCAGCCTCTGAGCCAGTACTGTCAGATGGTAACGCAGAGTCTGCTTCAACTCTTGCGCCTTGCCCTCTCTCTCGATCTCCCTCTTCTTCTTTTTCTTCTTCTTCTTCTTCTTCTTCTTCTTCTTCTTCTTCTTCTTCAGTTCCAATTTTATCGTCAAAGTCATGTTCATCAGCTCTGGCCTCGTTTTCTCCTTCAGATTCCTCATTTGTTTTGCTGTCATCGTTATCTAAGCCACTGCCATCATTATCATCACTGCGACCTTCATCATTATCTTCATCACTTTCGTCATCACTTTCATCCCCTGCACTGGTATCGTCAGATTCACTATCTTCTGTCGCTTTACGCGGTTGCAAGATTTCATGCAAATAGTCTCTGTCAGGGTTCGCCAGTGCTGCGATTTGAGGACCTATTTCTTGGGTTTCGCCTGAAACTAGTTGATCATCCAAATCACTGACGTCATCAATGTCAAGGGTGTTGTTCATTAGAGAATCATATTGATGTTTGGTAATTTTGCCATGGCGCTTCTGTAGAAGTTGCTGTAACTTAACCTCTCTCTCAAAAAATGCTGCATCTTCTTCCATCTCTTCGTCACTATCTTCAATTATATCCTTGGAAAGATGCGCTCTACGCATAACTTCCCTGTCAGAAAGAATCTCATCATCATCTTGCACAATGTTTCTCTTCTTGTGACGTCGCTTGCTTTTGGATTTACCATCCTTATCTTTCTTACTGCCCTTACCTTTTCTTCTAGATTTCTTGCTCTTCTTACCTAGTTCAACAAGTTCACCACCCACACGTTTGAACGCTCTACCCTTAACTCTGTTTTCATTAACTTCCAAACGAGCTTCAGCTACATCAAGTTCATCAATTGGACCCTCGCTCTCACTACCAGCCAAGTCATCATTATCATCAATTCCATCGCTTCCATAACCATGATGATAATTATCAAACCTATCGAGACCATCATCAAACTCCTCGTCATCATCGTCATCATCATCTTCTTCCCCATCACCACCATCTCCTCTCCTCAAACGCAGTCGCTTTCTCTCATTATTAACGACATTGGGGTCGATGATCTTGCCTTCAATTTTCTCAGCCTCTAGTGGGGTGTTTATGGAAATTTGAATGCTTTCCTTGAATGATTTGATTTTATTGGCATCACGCGTGAGTAGAATGGAGTTCTCAATATCTCCAAACTGGCACAATGCTCTGAAATATGGATTTATCTTGAAATATTTGAGAGATTCACCTTCAAGTCTGAATGATCCCAACTTCCCTATCACCTCTGCTACATCTGTGCCATTCAACTCGGAAAACCATTGCTCATAAAAATTCACCAATCTTTCAACCTTGCTAATATTATCCTGGTAGTAAAGGGTAGAGACAAGTAATGATATTTTCTCATTCTGTGTAATGACATCTTCACTAAATTTAATGTCTTCGTTACCCCTTCGATCAGCATGACGCTTTTCTTTATAATTAAGGTGAGAGGAAGTGAATGCATCACCAGACATGTAATATTTTCTGATATTGATGTCAGTCATTTCTCCAAGGGTCATTGGCTCAAGAAGCAGTAGCTTTGTATTTGTAGAACATAGTTTCGTGAACTTGTGCATGAAAAAGTTCAAAAGATTACCAAAATCAGCTCTCATATTATCTGATATATTGGCATTCTTCAGTTCATGTAATGCGAACATGAAATCCAATCTGACGAGTTTCAAAAAGTTCGCTTCCCAATCTTCAAGCAATCTGCTGAAATATGATAAGCATAGCCCCAATTGAGTCTCGTTAATTTCCCTGTATTGCAAGAATAGCCACATATGCGTTTCTACAATGTGATCATTGAGAAGCATATCTTGGAGATCCTTACAAATTGTTGCATCCATGACCTTTGATCTAGATGATTTCTTCTTCCCGAGATATTCAAACTCTTCATTGAAGTCTTGACGGGACTCCATTAATAGCATTACTGGAGGATCTAACCGAGTGATGTAGTTGAGGACTTTGAAAAGGACGTTTGTGAACTCTATCATTTCAATGGCAACGGAGTAACTCTTCTTGTGTGCATTTTGTGGGTACCTGAGCAAAGTATGGATTTCGGAGTGAATCTCAAATATACATCTGAATGTTGCTTCAGCTCTAACAATCATACCGCGTATAATCTCTTTGTCATCGCTAAGAAGTTTGGGATCATCGAATTTGGTGTAGGAATGAATACTCAGAACCATCTGAAGAATTTCCTTCAAGTTTGAAACTGTGATATTCAAGCAATCGTAATTTTTCTTATCCCAAAAATTAGGTATTGTGCTAGCTATCAATGATCTGATGGATTTATTGTGCAAAAAACAGTAAAGGTACTTAAAACGCTCAATGCTCTTCAAACTTTTTGGTCTATTTGATTGGTAACTTCTCTCAAAACGAAGAATCCAATTGAGAACGAAATAATAGTGGAAGTGAAAAGTAAAATCAAGAGGATTGATCAATCCATCCAAAAGTCTCTGGATCTCTTGATAGATGACTGGGAACCCGTTCTCTCGGAAATCATTAACAAATTTGTTAAGTAATTGTCTGGTCTTATAATGAAGCTTAACATATGATTCTGGTTTTCCCAATTCCGCCGTTCTCTGTCTAGTTACGGCTTTACCCGTACCTGTTTTGGAAGCATTCGAATCCATGAGTTCCAAAAAGTCGTTTCTCATCAACTTGTCTTGACCTGAAAGGACACGATTGTGATATTTATCATCCTGGACATTGATCAAAGAGCCAAAGTTGGCATGTCTCGTAGAACTCTTGGCCTTAAATCTCATTTGTTTAGTATGTTCTTCCTTTCGTAGTAACAGGAGTTTATTGTTAACTGAGCTGACAGTCGCTTCGGATTCCTCTGTATCATCTGTAATATTCAAAGTACGAGCTATCGCTTGTGAGGTAGTGAGTGTTCTAGAAGGTTCATCTGCCAATGTAGTTGGGTCAACATAAAGAAATGTGTAGTAGTAGAAATCAAGACACGATACCCCCAAAATCCTTACTGAGAATTCTTCCGATAAATTAGACGCAATTGTCTGAACCACGGATAAAACTTGATATTTCTTGAACAATGCAAAAACAACATCAATCGAGATGTCCTCTTCAGATATTCCACTTGGAAGTTCTTGAAAAACGTAAACAATATTACTTTTGTTCTTCTTTGCAGTCCTTGCATCAGATGGCTGAATTCTCAAAATTTGGCCAAATAAAGTGAGGCACAAGTTCAAGATGATATTATCACGATATGTGACATCATCCTTTCCCAATTGTATAATGGGGTACATCAACGCAATGATATATTTAAATATCTTACCCTTTTTATAATGAAGCATGTGATATTTGTATTCGATCTGAGCTCTTCTTAGTTTGGAGAAGAGTTCGTCCTGTTTGTGATCTTCCTCATTTTCCTTTTTTAATGGAGTCATCAATTTCACCATTATTTCCAAACATGTGAGCAATATCTTCATAGTTTGAGGATCCAGATTGGTAGTATCGGTAACACCATAATGAACCATGATGGGTATTAAATCATTGATGAATAACCCCATGTCGTGGAAAGCAGAAAGGACAACAGATAGTTTATCGGTGTCCTGGAATTTCATCAAAATTTCTTTCATATCTCTAAGACAACCAAGTGCTTCCATACCAAGAATGTAAGCATTTGGTGGATTTGGATCAAACCCACCCAATGCGGAACAAAGCATAGCAATTCTCTTTCTGAGAGGACGTTGCTCTTCCGTTTTATCTTTGAATGATTTAGACAAGGAAGTTCCAGTCATGGCCATAACAGATTTCAATCTCTCTTCTCTTTTAATAGCTTTTTCATCTGCTGAGTCTAGTTCTTCATCATCCTCGTCACCGATTCTACCTTCACCATCGTCGACATCGGACAAAAGATTCTCCTGATCGTCGTCTGCTCCAAATGAATCCTGCAAGTTCTTCTCCACGAGCTCCTCGAAGCCCTCCTCTTCCTGTCCGTAAAAATCGCCCTCCTCCATTATGGTGTAAAAGGAAGCTTGATAACTGAAGTTGTACGGCTTATATGCTCCTTCTACTCCTCTTTCAGTACACCAAAGAGGTTCTACCAGACACGTTTCGCCGCTCTTTCTGAACTCGACCCGTCATGACGCGTTCCACGGATTTCCCAGATTCAAGTTTCCATTTTCCAGGCACGTTATTTTTTCGCAGCAGCGCGCTTTGTACTCGATACTCTATACCTTATGGATTACACTACATGACAGGATATGATAGACATCGGATCGTCTATTCTATCTGTGCTCTGAACTCTGCGTCACTTTCGCATTCACCATCAACTGACTGAGGGCCATCTTCGGTGTCCATGACTATTACTTCTTTGACGCGTGGCACTTCTACCAACGGCTCTTCCACTTCACTCTGCTCTCTGCAATCATCACCAACAGATGGAAGAATAGTTTGTCGCAACTCTTTCTCTCCACCCTGACTGGATGTAGAACCTGCCAAGCACTTGGACTCCATTTCGATGTTCACCATGGGCTCTTCTATTGGTAGAACTTCGTCTTCATCATTGAGAAGAAAGCTAGCCTCCTCCTTATCCATTCGATCCTCAATCGCTTCAATATCATCTTCCTCATCCTCGTCCATTGATTCTACGCCTAGATCAATAAAGCCCTCAAGTTCAGAGCCCTCCGAGCTCAAAGTCCGCATCCGTGGTCTTTGCTTACAAATATTCAAGAACCTTTTATTAGAATCGAACGAATTGATAACGTTCCTCAAATCGTTGAATTCATTTAGGCTTTCCACCAGGAAACCGATGAGCATAGATGGGTCTATCTTGCTCAGCTCCAAAGTTCTCACTTTTGTGGTATGTATTGTCTCGTACAACTTAATTCTCATCTCGTCCGGTATGGATCCTTCTTCATCGAGAGTGATACACGGCTGTGGAATGTGTGGATCCAGATAGAATAGAGAGTTGTCCTGAAATCCGAAGAAATAATGTGAAGACGATGGCCTCCCTCCGGCAATGCCTACACCATATTTGGTCTGAAACACTAACTTCAAGAAATCCCAGTATATTTCGTTGATGCAACTGACTCCCAACCTTACCCCACAGAGAATTAGAATCGGAGTGAACGTGGTGGAGTCTTCTCCGTCATAGCCTGCGAGTTTTAGAACCTCATCTTCAAATATGTCTCCAGAATCGGTAGAAACATAGACTTTTAGCTTTGTTGAAATTTTAGACTCATTGCACAAGTGCTGGATGCTCTTTGCAGCATTAGAGGGGCCAAACCATTCTCCGGGCTTCTTTCCGCAATATCTTGCCGCAGAAGAGACAAAGTTGTGAATTGAAAATTGAGCCTCCGGTACGTCTGCGAATAGCTGCACTATCTCCCAGTGTTTCTGCATGTCCTCTTTAGATGAATCATATAACCTCCATTGTCTGCCGAGTTCCAAATTTAGTAAAGCATTGGCTAGTAGTGATTGACTGGTTCGTATCATACACCCCCAACCGGAGTCCGATGTGAATCCTTTATTCATGTTATTAATGTCCAAAGTACCACGGAAAAGTGATCCTAGAGATAATGGAGTCGGCCCATTTTTATCACGTTCTATCAATGGGAATCCAAACCTGTAAGTGAACCAAATACGCGTATTCAAATCTATGAGGAAATCTTCCGGCCACTCTATAGTGGGCATGAGCATGTTGATGGTCTCGTCATGCAAAGGCAAAGGTAAATCAAAACCATTATTTGCAAGCTTACCGAAAAATGTTTTGATTTGACTAATGGAATCATTGAAGATCTGCTCTGCCCCATGCGGAACACCTGATATTGACGGAAGTGGGGGGAGTGGGGATTGCACAACTTCTGCCTGTCCATTCTCTGCCGAGAGACGAGTTGCACTGTCATCAACCATTTTTGTATTCTCTGTCGTGACGGCGTCTCCTTTAAAAGAAGCAAAATCAACGTACGTCGATTCTATCTCATCTATACTCCTATCGTGCAGCGGCAATGCTGAATCGGGTGATGTGTCAAGAGCTGCTGGTTGATTGCGCTTAGCTCGTGCATAATCATGGTTATTCTCCGCTTCTTTGGCTGTATCGCTTGCCTCATTCTTAGATTCGCTCTCTGTCTCCTTGTTTTGTGTTTCATCTGGGTGCAGAGTGTATCGATTGCCAAGCAAGAACAAGTCCGAGGTTGCTGTTGCTGAGCTTCTACCCAGGGCATGTGGGGAGTGCCAAAAACTGTCCAGCATTTTGTCCTCTTGCCGTGTATCTCGCTCAAACTTAAAGCTGCAATTTGCCCTTGTACTCAGTGCCTTTCCCGGTTGCCAAGTGTGCAGTCTACAGCGTGAACTATGCCTCTCTTCTGGAGTACAACGCCCTCCGATAAGATAAGCGTTTACCACCCATTGTACTCCTAATTCCTAACCCAGCCGAATTCCTTGATCCCATCACGTTCTTCGCACACGAAATTTGGAAGGCGCTCTTTTTGCTGAGGAACTGTAATTGATGAGGTCAAGGGCTAAGGTTACCAGGACAGCGTCTGATCTGTAGAGCGATACAGGGAGAGTGCTAGCGGTCAGAAATTAACACATCCCAATTCCATATCTGCTAACACGAACATGGGGAATGGAAAGGGCAGAAAACATAGCGCAAAGGCAGCCAGAGGAGGCCGCGGAGGAGGTAGAGGCGGCAGAGGTGGCAGAGGTGGACGCGGCGGTGGCAGAGGAAGAGGAAGAGGAGGCGGTAGCAGCCGTGTATTTGATGCTAGATTGAACGAAGATATTGACATGTTTGCATCACGTCCTGGGCTATCGAATGATTTCATCTCTTTACAACAATCACGAAATAATGGTCCCATGATGCTAAATAAACGACTTAAACATTCGAAACTCAAAGAAATTAATAATCTGGTAGAGCTCAATGGAGGTCATTTCACCAGCATGCAAGAGCTTTCTGTCAACGCAATGATGTACGATAGGCCCAAAAATGGAAGAAAGGAGAATAGTATGTACAATGAAGTAAGATATACTAGCATGAATAGAGAGAATATCTTCAACAAGAGTTACAAGAAACTTACTATTGAGTTCGTGAAGGCAAAAGACGTGTATGATCCTTCTAAAATGGTGCTCGATAAACTCGTGGAAAAGAACAAATTTTCCAATGGACAAAATCTGGAAGAGCTCTACCAGAATCCAGAACACGAGACAATAGTTGATATAGAGGAAGATCTCATCACACAGAATGCCATTGAGCAACACCAGGAGGAGGTGGAAGAAGAAGTCAATGAGATACGAACATCTGTGATGGTTGGATCTGATCATGAATATGAATATGAGATGCACGACTCTCAAGACACGGGTTCCGATGAGGACGGTGATCTTGATGACGCAGCCATCGATGACCATTTGGACTTACAAGGTCAAGATGAACTTGATGATTTCAAAGATTTCAGCGATTCCTCATCCGACTCCGATTTTGAATCGGGCACTGAGTCTGATTCTGACTCAGATGTTATTGATACAAATTTTGCAGAAGAGGCTGAAACAACAGCAGCCGCACCCCGCATGGAGTTCACTCAATTGGAGCACAAACCCAAAAAACGGTCAGATGTCATGTTCATAGATGACAACGATGATCGCGAGTTTAATATATCTTACGATGATGACGAAGAGAATGATTCGGAAGAGGAGGGAATGAGTCAAAATGCTGAAGATGTGACAAAGTTCCAATCTGATGATGAATTTGACGACTATGTGGAGGACAACCTCCTCGTGAGTGAAGATGAGGGCATCACGAAGCGTGGATCTAGAAGTATTCAGATTGGAAAGTACCTTGGTAGAATGAAAACAACATCTAAAGGGGAAAACTTCATTGAGCTACCCTCTCTGAAATCTCGTAAGAACGGCGGCTCCAAATCTGAAAAAGTCCTCTATATGCTCAAAGATGGCGATGCTGATATGACTGTCAATCAAGTCATGAATCATGTTCATCAAAAGATTCACGGCGTTTCAGGTAATGATGAGAAGGAGACAGAGAATGTGGAGCCCGAAGTAGAATTTGGATTTCTTGAAGAAGACTACGTTGCATTCGACATTACTCAGATTCATATTGATAATATTAGAGTAGGTGGAGATCGGTCAAATGAACAGTATTCTGTAAAAGCTCCGATGCTCTTTGGGTTTGATGACTACCAGTGGCTTACGAGAGAAGATTTTACTGACTTCCTTACTGAAAATGGGCTGCCAGAACATCGAGTCAATGCATTTCTGCAGAGCGCAACACTTCATTTGACAGATCCGAGAGCAAAGGATCATGATATCATGTTCAATGAAGATGAGCTTTACATTTCTGACAGCTCCGAGGAAGATGATAACACGCTCCCATCTGATAGAAGTAACAAAAACAGCAAGATCTCGAAAATGAATGAGTCAGTCCTCTATGATGGTGCACACTATGATGAGAATGAGTCGACACAAAGCGAAACTGAATTAGATGAAGAGCTTATGGAAGGTATGGAAGACTTATTGAACATGCACAAATCCAGTCAAAATTCTTTTTTCGATCCAATGGAGGTGGCAACCCGATCTATCAGAGTAAAGGGGAAGAAGAAGAGATTAGAATTGGAACTCAACACTGAGGTAGATCCCGAATTCCAAACATACTTAAAGGAAAAGTACCTATCTCAAAAGGAGAAACGTAAGCAGAACAAGGAAGAACGTGAATTTGCAAGAAAGAATAATGCTTACATGCTCACTAAATATCCATACCTAATGGAGATGGAGGAAATCATCGATGAATTCAAGGAGTTCAGAGAAGATGGTATACGAGAGACTATGCGTTTTCCACCAATGGATTTCCATGTCAATATGGTCTTGAAAGCTCTCTCTGAGGCATTTGGCTTCTCATCAAGGAAAGTCGGTAAGGGAAAAAAAGAGTACTTGGAAGTTAAAAAACCTAGAAAAAATAAAAGCAGAGAACCTGATTGGAATAGAATCAAGAAGCTTGCCGTAAAAAGAAACGTTTGTTTCCGTATGGATGTTGAATTATCTCGTGAAGAAAAACGTGAGTTGAAACGCATAAAGGGAGGTGATATGGAAATTGAAAAAATGAGAAATAAGGGACGAGGTAACTTCGGCTATAAAGAAGGTGAAGTTGTCGGTGCTAATGCGAAGGAGATTGATTCCAACAGTATTGGAAGGAAGTTGCTTGAGAAGATGGGTTGGCAAATTGGTGATGCATTAGGTCCAGAGAACAATAAGGGTATTATAGAGCCTATAAGGGTTGTCGTTAAGACTTCTAAAAAGGGTATCATGTAAGCTACAGTATCATCACCATCTGATGATTGTTTTCCATTGCGTATTATCTACTTTACTATATATGAGAGGTTAGACCTCCTCGTTCAAGGCAGTCTCTAAATTGTCCGAATTATTCAAATTGTCCATGGAGTTCATAAAATTGGACCAGCCAAAATCCTCCAATATATCCATAATTGTGTGTTGAAGACTTGGTACCGTATTCTCTTCTGTTTGCGGTGGATTCAACGCGGGTTCTATGTCTAGTCCCGATATCATTTTAGATGTGGTTGAACCCGATGGTAACCGATCTGATGTCAGTAGTTGTTGATTTTGATCAGTATTTATATCAATAGCACCACCGACTTGTGGATTTCCGGTGAGCATCTTCTCCCTTTGCTCCTTTTGTCGCATCATTGTCATGTAGTATAGATTATCATCAGAGTCTGAACTATAATTCGAGTAGTTGTCGGAGGATTCGTCTTCACTGGAAGATCCCGAAGAATCATCCCCTGGGGAGCGAGCAGAGCCAACGCTCTTGTTCTTCACATCTGGATTTGAACAAGATTTTGGCTTGATGGAGGTTATTTGATCAGTCTTTACATTTGAAGTGTTATTGCGCTTTTCGTTTCGCTTCTTTGTTTTATAGTTTAGTAACATTAATAATTTTTCCAAAACATACGTACCTCTTGCAGCACATCTCACCAACGACTTGTGGGAATTAAAGATCAGGGTACAATTCTTGACAAGAGATTTAATGGATTCATACTGTCGGAAATGTTTAGAGTCTAGGAGACAGTTAACAATCAAAAAAACGGCAGCAAAGATAACATGACCGCACACCTTAGGGTAGAACTTGAACTGAGGAGGGGTTTCTGATGATGTAAAAGCTTGGGTCAATTCCATTGCATTGTTATAACAGGTCTGGTAGCATTTTTTTGACCATTCCTCATATGTCATGAATTGTGCTAACTTTGTATTCACTTCCAATGCTTCGTAAAGAAGTAAAGACTTGGAGTGAAATTCAATAAGTTTGAATGTGTCAATGTCGACGAGAGGATATAGCTTTGGAGTAAATTTCTCAAGCTTCTGGAATGCATCTAGTTGTAAGTATCTCAATTCTATGTCGGCAATACTAAGGTTTTCGAATGATTTTTCAATGTCACTATAATAATATTTCCTCTTCACCTTTGCAACTTCAACAAAAACATTTAGGTAGAAGAGATTCCAGTCAATCAAAGCTGTGTTAGAGTTGGTCCATTTTGATGGCGGTTCGATATTTGCAAACGCGTGCATATCTGACAAACAATAACGTTCTTGATCATCGTACCAATCGTATGCTAGTAAGTACCAGAAATTTACCATCTTTACCTTCTCTGTGGAGCCGGAAAGCCCCAATTTGGGTATTAGAAAAAACGCAACACAAGTCAAGTTATTTGATAGCACATTTCCTCCCAAAACGCCTGACAATAGTCTGAGTAATGCAATTGTTTGTATGGATCTAAAGTGAGGATGGGTCATAAACCTTCCACTGAATAAACATTCCAGACCTGCAGCAAAAAATGCCTTGGGAAAAGTATCCCAGTCTTCAACTGAAAAATTGAGTTTCTCCATATCTTCATCAGAGCAATGATAGACACCAAGACACATAAGAGAATACATCATTCCAAGAAAGAGATAGGTCTTGGATGACTTCGAGTACCGCTCTTCAACATGCTTTTGTACAATGGTATCGTCTGCCCAATATGCATGAAACTCACTCAAAAACTCATCTATGTTGATAATAGGTATGAGTTTACAGAATTTCAGTCCATTGAGTACAAGTATCTCACAGATGGATTCGTCCAAACAGCTGATTTTGGTAAGTTCATATTGCCAGCATTTTGCCTTTGAATCCTCAGCTGGATAGTTAGCAAACCTTTCGTCGTTTAAAACTAACCACTCTTCAGTATTATAATCAAGCTCACAGGTTTCTGAATTAGAGGTCGTTTCCAAGACTAAGCCGTTAGTCAACGCGGTTTTCAACATGCTTACGGTAGAAGCATATATCTGCCACCTTTCAGGGTCAACTAGGTTACAATGCCTTGCGTATCTTGAACGCTTATCACTTATAAACTGATTGTCAAGTTTTAGCTTCACATTTTGTGAACTTTTTGTGGTTACTGCTGATGATTGTTGCCTAATATTATCGGGTTTAATGTCAGAGTGAGCCCTATCAACACTTTGTATAGGATTCTTCATTTTCAGAATTGTATCTTGAAGTTCCTTTATTTTTTTCTTCAAAACTTCATTCTCTTGCGAAAATTTTAGTTCTTTATGATCTTCACTTGTGACAATCATTCCGTCAAATATGATGGGCTCTCTAGAGCATAAATGTGCTTGGTTTCTGGCAATGCATCTATCGCATGGTATTTCAAAGTTGCATTTCACTTTTCTTTTCTTGCAACTCATGCAAGACCGTATGAGCCGATTTGTCTTCTTCAATCTAGATGTATCCAATGTTGCCTTTTTGACTTTATCATGACTGCTCAAACTGGGTTTGAAGCCCAATTCGTGCGATTTTGTAGACGATCCGTTGGTGTGCATGCGCTATAGGAGAGGCAAATAAAATCAAAAGAAAGCAATAGTACCTATCAATTGTTCCCAAACCGTGTTGCAGGAACTAATTGCCTTCTGTCTTCTCTGTTCTGGTCAGTTCTTCATAAAATATCCACGTCGTCTGGGATATGGCCAGAGATAGCAGATAAGCGCTGGGGTAATTTCCGCATTCGGACAAGAAACGCGACGGAGATAACGTACGAGTGGGCCCTTGTCGGAGATACGTTTTTCACTTTTTACGCGCTATACTTAAGTGGGCGGTCAATTCATGATGCTCTCTGGATAAAGCTATGTGACGGAAACCGGGCACGTCAGATGGTGGTGATCGAGCTGGCGAACAACCAGCTACAAGTGAAAAATCGAGCTGGCGAACAACGAGTTACAAGTGAAAAGTGAGGACACCAGATCCATCCCAGATCTACAAGAGACACATAACAGCACCAAACCTATTAGGCCATGTTTTTGAAACCAGACACAGTGAAGTCCTGCTCAAACTGCAAGCTCAAGAAAATCAAAGTATGTGGAGAAAAAATTGTCCGGAGCTTGAGTAGAGGGTTTTTAAACACCTCAATTCATGGTTAACTGCCCCCACATTGATAGTATACTAACAGAACCAACCAAACTGAATTTCATTAACTATATTTATGTAGTGTTCAGGAGAGCTTCCAACATGCAACAAGTGTCGTAAATTGGGTACAAATTGCGATATGATCGACAATGTTTATTATAATTACGAAACGGTACAATCGTTACTTGCAGCAATAGATAAACTAGAAACTGAAATCGATACGGTAAAACATAAAAATATAGAGAAAGAAAGTAGTGAGATGGAAGATGATAGTCATATTCATAACTGGTCACAGAGAGCACAGGACGTGCGCCCATCTGTTTCGCCCGGTACTCAATCGCACCCACCTGTCATCAAAGTTGTTGAGAATTCACCAGATACAATAAGTGCGAATGCATCATCTATAGATAATAGGGATGAAAATAGCAGCAAGAGCAAAAATAAAACAAAGAAAGAGACCACAATTGAAGATTTGTCTACAGAAGTGGGGAGTATGACTCTACTGGATGAGAGTGATACTCAAGGAATGAACGTTAGGACGACCACTGGTGCAAATTTTGCAAAGTTATTTCTTAAGCAGATGAACTTGCGGAAACTCGGTGAATCAGCGTCTACCAATATGGACGAGTTTGAACAGTTTGACCTATCTGTTACTAAAACTTATGCTCCATTGCCCCCTTACAGAGTCTCCAGATATGTCATCTACAAGTGCATTAATACCATCCACATCTATTATCCGATTATAATGTTACCAGAGTTGAAAAACTCATTGGACAAGATGTACACTTCTCCAAAGGATGTTTCACTACATGATAAGTTTCTTTTATATATGGTCATATCCATTGGTTTGGAAAGAAGTGAGAACGATCCAGAGTTGGCAAACTACCGTAACCAATTCAACTCAGTGGAGTATTTCAATACTTCCTATAAGTACCTCGAAACCATTCTTCACAATAGATCAGAAAGCTCTCTTCAGGCTATCTTGGTCGTTATCATATGGGTACTGAACAGTAATGTCATACAAGTAGATGACGGCGATTTATGGCATCTCGGAAGGTTTGCAATGTCATTGGGGATGGAATTAGGAGTACACAGATTTAATCCAGAATGGGACTTTGGAGAGATGAAGAATGAGCTCAGAAATAGACTTTTCTGGTGTACATACGTACTAGAGAGAACCATTTCTGTGCAATTCAATAGAGGGCTCTCATTACGGAAGCAAGCAATCGACACGCCATTACCGAAACTACTTAAAGATGATTACCTTGCAGAGATAGCCTTACTTGAAAGTGATGATTTGAAGGCTTTTGATAGAGTCCAGTACAAACCTTGTTTGTTCTTAATTAACATATGTGAGGCTTATGGTGACCTGCTAGAGACTCTATACATTACTGGCCCCGAAGGAGATGCGCCCGAACTCACGGAGGAAGAAATGTTAGACTTCAAGATGCAACTGCAAAATACTTTGAATCAATGGATGATTCAAGTGGACAGTGAAATCCCCAATACTCTGGATTGTTATTATGAACTCAAGACAAAATACTGCGTTGCCTCCATACTCTTGAATGGGCCATCCCCGTCATTTCCGAAACCAGATGTGGCGTCAATACTTAAATGTAAGACAGAATCTGAGGCGTGCGTCGAATGTTATGCAAAACTCATTGAAAAAGGATGGAAAATCAACTCTCAGTGCTTACACGATTTGGTATATGTTGGCCTAACATTTGTCTACTGTTGCTGGAAACTGGACGATGATTCAACCAATTTGAAAACTTTCTCTGCTAAAGCATTGAGTATAGCGCACGAGATCATCAAGTACTATCCATCATTTACAAAGTTTAAAAACCTATTCATTATTGTCTCTTCTGTGATAATTGACAGTTTTGATAAACTAAACTCCATACCGTCCAACCAAATGAAGATGAGCAATACAGAATTCTTGCGCCAGCATATTCCACAGCAACTACAATACATGAAACAAAGTCTACACGGTTCATCTTCGTCCATGATTGCCAATGGCATAGATTTAAATGTAATGGAGTTCAACGACTGGTTTACCCAGGAACTGTTCCAAGACGTCTTCAGCCAATACTATCACCCGGATAATAATATGATACTTCAAGAGCTTGATCGCCTCTTTGGTACTAATTCCAACGTTTAAAAATTCAGTTGTAATAAATGGAAGGATATTCTCCTATCATTTACGTCTAGATAAAAGCAGTGAAATGTGAATATACAAACATTTATAGAAAGAAGTGTATAAGCAGATTCTAAAAAGTGTAGCGGAAATGCTTATTCTCCTTATCGGTGAGATTTTCCTTATCTACTCGCTCTCCAATCTCGATTGCCGTAAGTGCATTCTCAGCAATTGCATCCTCCTCATCAGGGCAATTGTCTCTTTTCTTATTCTCAATATAGCAAAGACTTGCATATCCAATGATCGTCCCGTACATGATACAACACGCTGAAAGCATTGCCTTGATACCAGTTGTATATAGCGGTGCTTGTGATTGCAAAAAAAACTGTGGTCCAATCAAGTTACCCAAAGCGTAGAATAAACCCACAGATATTGAATTGAAAGCTTTCTTAGTTTGGCCAGATGTGTTGGAAGAGATCAATGATAAGCACATGACATAAGGAGCATTATAGAATCCGGAGATATAAACTGCGGCAAGTGATGCATTCCGATATTTTTGATTGTCTATCTTCCAAACCATTATTATTCCTGCCATGGTGACACCTGTTGTAATTAAAATAAGGATGAAACGAATATTCTTGGTATAATAACAAAATGCAGCACATAAAATGGAAGCTCCCATTGCAACTGCCGCCTGCGGCGTTGCAAGAAGCATAGTTCTGTAATTCGAAAAGCCAAATCCTTTGATGATGAACGTATTGAAGTTCGTAATTCCTGCATTGATGAAATTTTGCACAAAGATGAAGATTACTAGAAGCCAATATTTGGGATCCACTAAAGATTCCTTAATTTGATACCACTTGATATATTTTGTGCCAAAATGGATACCAGTTTGATTGATGGCAGTTCTAGCCTCAGCACATTTGGATTCATCTTCATTGAGAAACCACGCACTTTCACCGTCCGCTGGGATTAGAAAATAGCATAAAGAGCCCCAAAGTATGGTCACAGCTCCATACACAAGAAACATATACTGCCATACTTGCAGAGATCCTCCCCAATGACCAAATCCATAACCAAAAATACCATTGAATATGCCTGCAAAAGTATTTGACCATAATGCCATCCTCAAAGGCTGCTCCTTTTTAGTGTACCACGTTGAGGAAATGATAATACACACTGGTTGAATTGCAGCTTCAAAGAGTCCTAGGAAAAACCTGGTAGCCATAAGACCTTCAAAATTTGTACATGCTGCCATACACATCAGCAAGCCACCCCATATAACCAAAAGGATGGACATGAATCTGGGAAGATTATTGATTTTGGGTAGCAAAATAAACACTGGTATTTCTGCAACTAAGTATCCAATATAGAAGATAGTAGCTAGCCAGCTGTACTCTTGACCCTTAAGATTGTTGTCCGATTCTAGTCCATATAGGGCAGCATATGATAAGCTGTTTTTGTCAAGTAGCTGCAAAAAAATTGTGATCACTAAGAATGGAAGGATAACACAGTCAATCTTGAACACAACTTTACTATTTAGTTTTAAGTTTTGAGCAAGGATCTCGGGGTCATCGCTGTTCTCTGATTGGTGTGAGTCAATAGTAGTCATGCATTGCTTTAAATGCATATTCTCATCGAGCATATATTGTCGCTCTAGTCTTATGGCAATCCGTATTGAGGTAAGATAGTGTCGGATGAGGTCACCAATGCACATATCGCGATGTATCACAATTTTTCTAGAGCTGCTCGTGAAAATGAATCGTACGCCTTTTGGTGAAACTCAGATCGGCGCCTGCATGTTCCATGAACATCCACGTACCTTTGGTCCAATTTGTTATTGTTCTGTCAAGCTGAAGCGATGCGAATCATTAATTAACATCAAACCAGAGAGACGAAGCTATAGTGCATGTATATTGACAATTAAGGACACCAATTTACTTAGCGCATGATTCTGCAAAAAAAACATGCAGGGCCCCGAGACTAGCGGAGATTTCGGAGCCACTTAATGTTGTAGAGATCGATATAGATTCCCGAAGTAGTACTACTAGTGCAGGCTTAAATCTACTTCGTGCCTGGATATTGCAGTTACCAGATAACCATTTCACATGGGTCATACTAAACACTAGCACAACAATATGTGCGCAACGTAACACAGGCATTCGTGAATCTGGTATCTAGCTACCTCTACCGGTACCCACGTATACGTACTGCGCGCGTATAATCAGATTCTCTCGAACGATCTATAACCAGTTTTTACTAAATATAGTTAGGCTATTTAGGCTTGATCCTGGTGAGTTATACACGCAACTTCTCGAGAGCATGAGCTCTAGAGTGCATGGGAACTTGATAATATTACTCGATGCATCGGAAATACATGTGCTAGAGCTGTGAATGCTAAATTTTGATAGATCTCAAATTGAAATCCTTCATTGAGAAGTCTTGGCAACATAAATTCTTAAAGAATTTAGGTGCAGTACTCGGGAACACCGAATTTTTCGCCGTTGCCGAGCTAGAGGCTTCACTAGCAACGGCCAGCTAGCTAGCTTGACACGCAGTATATCTTAATAACAAGCTCTTGCAAATTTGCCTATATGCAATGTTCTTAGATGACCACATTCAGTTAGCTAAAAAAGATGTTAGCCTAGTTCCAAAAGTAGTCAGTACGTTTCTCATGATTACTGCAGTATACATTTTATTTGAGGCGCGTAATTTCTTAACTATGGACCAGAATGTACTGACATAGTGAAAAGTGTACTGGCTTCCACTGAAGACTTACTCGCAATCACGAGAATGTACTGGGGATTTTGTTAGTTAATTCAATATGGCCATCTAAAAAAACTAACTGTATGGAGACTGTTGGTGGTGATAGACAAGCATCGTATAGAAGCCATCGATGATCATGCTGTTATCTGTCCATTCCATTACCGTAGACTATAGTGTAATAGGAAAGAAGGACGGTCTTTTAATGAGAAACAATGAATCCATTCAAACCAATGGTATCTTGAAGATCAATGGACCACGTAGACGTACCCATGATATGCGCAGTACCTTCGATACTTACTATAACGGCATCTCTTTCGCCCTTGTTCGCTTTCAAGTCTATTTCTTTAACACTGGCACGGAAAATACCTCCTATAAGCGATTGATTAACAAAGCGGTTATGCAACTCAAGTCGTCCTTTCAAATATAAGAGTGCTGTTCTTCCAGCTGTACCCGACCCACATGGTGATCTGTCAACCTGTTTTACTCCCAGCACTAGACAAGATTTTTGGTTAGGGACATTTTCATCGGACATGTCCTTCTTCTCTTTCACATTTATGAAGTCCACGCCGTGCAACCCTCGGATCTGTGGATAATCTTTGTTGAATATTTGCAAATCACTTCTCTTTTGTATTTCAGTCTTGATTTCATAGCCCAATTCTTTGATGGCCTTTGCATTCTCCGGAGACAGTGCAAGCGTGGATTCGTTCACTTCCACAAAATAATTGAACGCACCGTTGAAGACAATATCACCTGTTAATCTCCCCACTGAAGTTTCCACGGAAATGTCCTCATAAAGAATGAAGACGGGTGTATTATCAAAACGCACAAATTCAACTTTGGTACCATTCCAACAAGCATACGTGTCGACGATACCAACTGTAGTTTCTAGTCTAACTCTCATGAGTTCTGGCTTCAATTTATATTTTGACTGATCGATCCAGCCATTCTGAACCAATGCTGTGGTGACGGCAATCATACCATGACCACATTGATCTGTATATCCAGCGGGATTCATGAAAATTATAGAAGCATCAGAATCTAATTCGGGGTCGGTAGAATCCAGTAAGTAACCTCCAAACATATCGTAGTGACCTCTCGGTTCTCTCATGATTGCATTTCTGAGGAAATCGTAATGTTTTTCAATATATTTCCTCTTCTCCAGTAGTGTTTTCCCGGGTATTCGTTTAGGAAGACCATTGGTGACGATTCTGAAGGGCTCGCCTGAAGTGTGGGTCTCTATAGCAGACAGTAGGATGGTGTTCATGCTGCACTTGAGAGTTGGAATTAGACGATATAGTCCGATGGTATATATATATGCGATATCTCTCTGATAAAGTGCAAGTGAAGTAAACGAAAGTGGTGTTAGCCAATGATCTATGGCAGTTTTTCTGACTTTATTGTCTAAAACTAAAAATTGTAACCAAAACCGTTTCTAAGAGTTTCAAAGTGATTGTTCTGCTGAAACGTTGGGAAAGGTATACTATGCAAGTTGTAGGTTGTGAGTTCAAAGTCCGGCCTAGATTGAAAACTTTTAGTTGCCTTATTATAAGGTTACATGCGATCTCCTTCAAGAATGAGGCCAGCAACACGTATACAGCTTGCACCACATTGCCAGCTCAACGTGCTGAGGTCAAAGAAGGGAATCATTGATCCAATTTCCAAATGAATTGATAATATGTGGCGGACTACACAGATCCCGGGCCGTGCACAATTTGATCGAGCCCCGGTGCCCAATTATAATATTTAGGTGAATAATTCCACACGATATCCTAGCAATACGCTTAAATACGGCCGGTAAATCTCAAATTGCTACTTAATAAAATTGTGTGAAACCCGCGAGCCGCGCCGGCGAAGTGCCGATATATCGAGACGCGTGCGAAGCTTGCGGCAGTACATCGCAACGTACAAACAATTCGAATTGGGCGGCCCACCCGAAAAAAAGCACCGACTATAGAGGATGGGGATGCAGCGACTGGCCAGCTGTGATTCAAATTTAGATCCTTTCAAGAGTATAGAGTAACTTGTTTCACGAAAACTATGAGAGATAAGAGAGGGATAGGAGAGAGATCAGGGAGAGAGATAGATGAACAACTAAGAATAATCGACACTAGTAATTGAGAATGGAACTAGAAACAGGACGTTTCCCATTCATTAAAAGACAAAAAGGGAAAAATGAGAAACTCGGCAGAGACAGAACCGGCCCTAGTTAACGAAAACTTCCCTTAATGTAGGCTGGGGCTGAAGCCGTACCTGAAATCAACTTCTTCCCTGATGGGCCTGAAGTCCTGGCTAACTAGCTTGATAATCTTGTATACGCCACTATATACGTACGGGATTACAGGATTCCCATGGTAGAGACTGGCATTGTTGTGGGGAGTACAATTAACGTAGATTCATTGCGCTAGAATTTGAAGGAACTACGTGCACAGTTGGTTTAGCAGATATTTTAACTTTCGGTAACTACAATGCTAGCGTCTTGAGCAAACTAGCTGCTGTTGCCAAGACAGGCCTAGTGAATGATACAAGGCACCGTTTAGTCACCCGTCGTAGCAACCTCTAGTATTAACCCTTTGCACAATTTGTTACACATAAATACTATCCAACAGATGTGCAGAAGGGCCGAGTTTGGGGTTTGGGCGCCCTAGAGGCCATGGGCCGGGGTGCACCTTTGACACAAGCTTTAGTGCGATGCCCTGGCGCCTAGCGCGAGCGAATCTCTAGAAACTTTGCTGCACGAAACGCCGGCCGATTATCCGAAGCGTCAAGTGACAACCAACTGACACCACCATCGGCCCCCTGTATTCAATCGTAGGGCGAACACTCCCGAGGTAAGGGTACTGCAACTCAACTCCACATATACCAAGCCAAAAATGCAGGTGCAACAGACTCAGGCGCAGATGCAAACAGGCTCCTGGACTCCCGTGCCCGATTCTATCCGTCCCTGCACTAACTGCAAGCTGAAGAAGGTGAAAGTACGTATACCCAGTTTACCTGACATTGGCGTGCCAACTAAGGAAAGTATAGCAACGTCAAAAGTCTCATGTGTTGCTTATCTATTCTAAATATTCAAGGATACTTCATCTCTGCTTAAAAGCATAATACTAACCAACACTCCCGGTTCATCCGTCCAATTTCATCCCATCCACTGTACTCTCACAGTGTATTGGCAATACCAATACGTGCACTAGATGCAACAAATGGGGGCTGCAATGCAATTTAAATGATAACATTCTCTATAATTACTACACTGTTAAGGATCTACTGGATAAAGTACAGGTTTTAGAGTCTGAACTCAAAGACATCACACAACATGAGAGCAAGAGCAAAATTGATGATGATGGTAATGGTCATACACAAACCGGTGACACTCAGAAAGAATCTACAAGGCCAATGTTATCACTCGATGAATTATCTAATGAAGTCGGGTCTCTGACCACATCTACCAACGATGAACACCGGGGTAAATATATTGGTGCTGCAACAGGATCGAATTTTGCCAAATTACTACTCAAACAAATACACCTCCAAAAACTTGACAATTTGGAGAATTTATCGGTACCTGACTTTGCAACCCATGACTCCTCGTTTGAACTGTACTCAAATAGCTGTGCACCTTTGCCTCCTTACTCACTAGGAAAATTGTTCGTGAGAAAGTTTGTTAACCGTATTTTGTCATTTTTCCCAATCATCGTGCTTAAAGATTTTTTAGTCAAGTTTGAGACGATCTATACACGACCACATACCTTGGACAATCACACAAAGTATATAATTTTCATGGTTTTAGCATTAGGATATGAAAGAGGTGAGAGGGATCCCCTTTTGATGAATCACTACAATCAGTTCAAACCCATAGAATATTTCAATACGGCACAGAGGTATCTCGAGAAATTAATGTTGAACAGATCTCTTGAGACAATACAAGAACTCATACTATTGTTGCTTTGGAGATTAGGTACTAACGCTTTTGGTGACGATAGTGGCGATTCTTGGTACATGGGAAGATACATTATGGCCCTCTCTATAGAGAATGGTATACATAAGGAAAGTAAGGATGAAATGCTCACTGAAATGCAAAAAGAGTTCAGGAATAGATTGTTTTGGTCTGTTTTCTTTTTAGAGAGAAGTAATGCCGTCAAACACGGTAGAGGACTCTCCTTGAAAATGAAAGAAATCACAGCACCATTGCCAAAGGTCATGCCAGATGATTTGTTTGATTGGTGTACGAATGGAGAACCGGTCTTCGAGACGTATAGTAAGATGAAAGTGGTGGCGTCGCTTTTGGGTGTGGAACTATTTGAAATTTATGGGGTTATACTCGAAACAGTGTACATATCACGAACGAAAGGCTCAAAGCCTATACTCAGCATTGAAACAATAATTAACTATAAAGTGAGAATCCAAGAATCCATAAACCGAGTATTAAAGCGAATTGATAATGAAGTGCCACATGATGTTATGGCATACTATGAAATCAAAATTCAAACGCACATGGCATCAATCATCTTGAATAGACCCTCACCATCATTCCCCTCTCCGGATGAGCAATCTATACAAAGATGCAAAGATGATTGCCTACAAGCCTTGAAATGTTACACCTTCATCAAACACACAGAAGAGAAAACCATGCCCTCGTGTTTACATGATATTGTAAGCGTGGGTCTAACGATGATTTACTGCTGTTGGAAGACAGAAAAGGATGCAGAATTACTCAAAACGTTCTCAACGTCAATGGTTTCTGTGATGAACGACTTGATTAGATTCTATCCTAACTTTATCAAATTCAAGAACCTCTACATTATTGTGTCATCGATCATCATTGAAGGCTTTGAAAACACGAAGAAAGGCGCAGCTAGGTCCTTTAAAGATATTCCAATGCCATTAAAACAAAGTAAAGAGAATGCCAAACCTATACCCGTCCTGTATTCCAACCCAGCTACTTTCAATGAGAGTTGTGGCTATGGGGCCCCTCCCGTGAATGCAAATGCACAAACATTCATGAGGATGACTCCATGTGGCAGAGATAGTGATACTGTATACCCCGGATCAAATCCACCATCATTCCCGCATGCTCAACCACTGCCACAACACCAACGACCATCACAACCGTATTTGCTGCAATCACAATCACAGTCGCACATGCAACCACACAGCAACTCTCAACTGCAATCGCAACCTCACCCGCAACAACACCCACAGCAATTATATGATCGCCGTCCAAGCGTTTCGGGCAATGCACAGTACGGTTATCAAGCCATGATGAGTGAAATGCCGACAGCTCTAAATAATAAGAATATCAATACTCCCGGCGTGCGTAACAGGGAAATACTTAACGATCAGTCGCCACGTGGTACCATTTATCAACCAAACGTGTCAAGGCCAAAGACGCGTTTACATGATTACAATACACCCCAACTAAGGCAACCTATTGCTCATACCTCACTGCAATACCAAGGCCATCCTGCCTATGCTCAAGCTCAAGGGCAAGAGACTGTAGGTATGTTCGATTCCATGACGCAAGAGTTGTTCCAGGATGTGTTCAAGCAGTATTACCAAGGTAATGAGAGCGTAAAGGATGATATTAATCAGCTTTTTGAATTCCAAAAGTTCAGTTGGGCATAAGCTCTTTCCGCTGTCTATATCTTGTGTGTAATTTTTTGATTACCAGCTACGTAGAGAGTATCTCCGAAGCTTAAGATAGCCCGCTTTAAGAAAAGCGCACTTTTTCCGCGAATTTGAGAAACCTGCAGTGGTGCAAGTTGAGCCTCGAATCGACCGCCTATATCGGATAATTCATTAACGTTTCCGGTAACACATGAGGTGACGCCCACTATAGTTGACTGCGTGTTTGGGATACTGCATGATCACCCACCATATGGTATGTTGAACCCAGCGCCATAATTTGTGGCAACATGTCCTGCCGGTATAGTCAAACAGCTCCATCGAGACTGCAATATAGAGCTTCCATAACCGGCATTCTTTTGCAAATATCAAACCCCCACGGGGGATCCTAGGCGTAATATCTTACCGAGAATTCGCCGGTGCATCGGAAAATCATGATTTTTCCAATAAATTGGTAAATTGTCTGAACTCGTACCCGAAGACTACGTACAGCGGCCGGCCGTCGAGATAGAATTTCTGAGACGTAAACCAAAGTGAAGATAACTATTTACGTTATCGGCCATTTCATTCATGTACTCATGCTTGTAACTCGGTGATTTATGGTCGGCTAGTTATGCTCGCGGTAGACCGATCCGCGGCCGCAGACACTGCGCTGGCATGTGCACGCAATGTGGCATGCATGTGCGATCGCGTATAAAATTTGCTCGCTCCCGCGTATATGCATGCGTTACCATTTTTGAGGCCAATTTTTTTATATCAACTTAAAACGAATTATAGACTATATAAGCTTGTACGGCGGATAATTTATGGTAACGTCATACTAGAGCTTATATACGAATTCAAGGAAAAATAGCCTTTGTGGGGATGGATATATTGCGGAGAGAGAGATCAGAAGGAAACTCCTTCAGCTCATTGGCTTTCTAAAATGGCATGTTTTGTAGATCTTGTTCATATATAGGCTCATATTAAAAAGTGGGTATAAAAGTATAAACGTTAAACAGATCAGAGGTGCGTATGTATGTGTAATACGAGGCGCTCATGTGTGAAGAGATTATCTCCTCATGGAGAGATTATCGTGTGACATACTTCTGTTTAGAATGTTCTTTACATTCTCATCGGTGTTATTGTTATTGCTTTCATTCCCATTCAGCTTTGTGTTGGGTGAGTGTACCATGAACGTAGTTGGGGATTTTGTTATGTCGTTATTGTTTGAGAGGGGGTGATTCTGATTGTAGGTGTTATTGGGATTATTTGTGCTACCATTATTCCTCGTTTGCTGGTATGAGTTGTTGTATGAGTTGAAACTGCTGTAACTTGGATCATCTTTTCCTATAATGCTACGCAGTGGTGGTAACATAAACTTTGCCGTGGTTGTGGATGATGGGTTTGAAGTGGGCATGATATTTTGGGTTCCATTGGCTACCGCAATATTCATAGGGGCTAGATCAGGAGATTGATGTGGAGTGGGGATGGGGGTACTTGATGGTGTCAAGTTAAATATAGTAGAGTGAGAGTATGCGTTAGGGGATGTAGGCCTGGACTTCTTAAGAGGTCTCTCAAACTCTCCAGACGTAGTGGAAGAGGATGGATTTTGCAACATTGTGGAGAGTGACAATGATGAAGATGGGTGGCCATTAAGAACTGTAAGATTGGATATGCTATTAACACCGCCAGTTCCGTTTATTCTAGGATAAGATCCGAGTCTCGATAACTTGAGATAAGACCTACTGCCGTTGTGTATATTGAATGAGGAAGAAAGGGTTGAACTTGATGATGATCTTCCCAAAGAATCCACAGACGCTAATGATATGGAACTATCCGTTCTTGAAGAAGAAAAAGATCGTGCAATGCTTGTAGGAAGCCCCGTGTGTGAGTAGCTTGAATTTGGCCTTTGCTGAAAGTTAGAAGTAGTTAAAGGAGGTGGGTTGAAAGCTGGAGTGTTTCTAATTGATAAAGGCACCGGGAGAACTTGCGCATTTGATGGAAGTGCCATTGTTTGAGGACTGGAGTTAGAGAGTGTATACGTGATTGCTGGTGGTGATCTTGTAGTCTCATTCGAACTGGAGCTGCTATCCGACTCGTTTAACAAGCTCTGAACGCAAACTTTAGAAGAGCTTCTCGGGATAGGAACAGGATTGAAATCTTTCAATTTCTCACACTCCTGTTCTAGCTTCATGCGTTCTTCTTGCATTTGCAGCTTGGTCTTTCTAGGCTTTCTCTTCTTTCTTGGAGTTGGATTTGTATGTATTCTAAGATGTCTTGTCAATTCATCAGATCTTGAGAACTTTTTGGTGCATCCCCCAAACGTGCAATGGTGAGGTTTTTCACCTGTGTGTGTTCGTATATGTCTCGTCTGATGCTCGAGTCTATGGAAACCTTTGCCACAGAGGGGGCACTTGTAAGGACGGTTATCTGAATCTGAAAGGGAATCCATAATAGCAGGGTGTGTGTAAGCCGAAGTTTTTCCGTCCGCTACTAATTGTGACATAGAATTGTTTGGTGATTATGATTGTACTAACGACTGTATGGCAGTGGGGCTAATCTGGTGGTATACCCCTGTAGGCAGTAGTAAAAGTGGTTGGTGATGTAAGCCCTAAAGTAACCGAGCAAAAGCAGCAACGTGTAAAAAGGTCTGGAGAAAGAGCAACAGTCGAATCTGTCTTGAACGGCGGAACAATTCCTGTTTATAGCTTTAGGGAATCGAGTTGCCCCACAAACTATTGCGCAAAATATTGCACCAATTAATTTCCGGGGTGACAATTCTCCGCAAATACCTGCATTTTAATGGCGTGAAATTGGCCGCATGCATGCATCGAGCCTACACAGATATTTTGTAATTGGCTGCCGGAAAATCTTTTCAATAGCCATACCCCGGTGCATGCAATTTATGGAGATACAATTTCCCGCTCATAAAACTGTGCATGTAAGCGTCCGATTGCGTGGGGCAGGGTTTTTCCGAGCACTGCGCACCCTGATTGGCTCGCGCGCGCGCTTAAGCCTGAAATTACGTAGCCGCTCCACGAGTTAAAGAGTTATAAGCCGCTACCGGAAAAACTATGGCGCAATAATATTACCCCCAACGGTGCAGGGCCTCTTTTATCGAAATTATAGGCTATCGCCTGCTTCGGAAAAACTTTTTTCTTTGGGCCTTTTATTGTCGACGCGTCGCCATTTTCAACTGTTGCTGCGCCACAAGTTGGAAATACTTGCGCCACTCCCAAAATTTCGGGCTAAATAACAGCCTGGTTTCGGGACAACTTTCTTTCTCTGTACTATACCTCATTCCCCCGAACGATTTCCCCCGGAATGGCCGGAGTCCCTTATAGTGTTCAACATTTCATCGCAGAACATGAGCAAGACACCCCGCCGTAACCTGCGGACACAGCTCAACAGCTTTAATTGCCTCTATTTCTAACGACGCTTTAGCACTTGTGTTGCACTTGTGTTTAATTCTATAGCGTTCTATAGATCGTTGAACCGGTAAACTTGAGCCAGTTTTGTTTTATACCTTGATAAAATAAGGTTTCAAATTATACCTCCACATTAACCACATACTTCCCTGGATCAATTAATCAATTGCTCTCTATTAATAGCTTGAACCCTACATACTTAGGAGACATGACTTCAAATATCGATACGAACAATATCATAAACTCCCTCATTAACTGGAGATTCTTTCCAGACCCTAACACATTTGGTATACCAGATCTCTCTGCACCTATTCCGGAATGGCCCTTCAATTTCAAAAATGAATACTTGGAGAAGGTCGTCTACCCTTTAACTTTACAGTGGTATTTCCCGGTCGCCATCGCAGTGATTTACTTTTTCAGTGTTCACTCGCTCAATAAAGTTGTTCTCACTCGTCAAATTACTCACTTCAAGGAGCGACACCCAAACGAAAAGCTTCCATCTAACCTGAAGAAGCTCAAGCCTGTCCCTTACACCATTGCAAAGTGGAGAATCTTCAACGTTTTGGTCCTTATTCATAATATTCTCTTATGTGTCTATTCAATATGGACTTTTATTGGTATGACTACTACCATTCACAAGATTTCCAACAAAATCTTACCTCAATTCTTAAATGGCGTTAAGTCTAACCCTGCTTCTAAGGTAGAGCTTTTCTGGCAATGTATTTGCAACAATAGCGATGCTGACAAGAGTTTTTGGTACAATTATGCTCAACACAATCTAAAGGGGTTGACATTTTACGGTTATTTATTCTACCTCTCCAAATACTACGAAATTTTGGATACCGTCATTATCCTCTTGAAGGGTAGACCCTCTTCTCTTCTTCAAAGTTACCATCACTCAGGTGCAATTCTCTGTATGTGGTCTGGTATTAGATTTATGTCATCGCCAATTTGGATTTTTGTTGTCTTCAATTCTTTCATCCACTCTTTGATGTACGGATATTTCTCCTTATCTTGCCTGAAAATCAGAGTTCCAAATTGGTTCAAGCAATCTTTGACCTCTTTGCAAATCACCCAATTCGTGATTGGTGGCTCGTTGGCTGTCGTCCATTTGTTTGTCAAATACTATGACTACTTCTCTGGTACTTACAACAGTTGTGTCGCTACCAGTGAACAAGCACTAGCAGTTTACATGAATGTCTTCTACCTTGCTCCTTTGACTCTTCTCTTTGCAGCATTCTACGTTGAATCTTACAAGAAGAAGAGATCGTCTCTTTCCAAGAAGAACATCTAACCGACCTGATTTCTGTCTCAGGAATCACATATATAACATTCCCACACAAAGCATTCTATATCTTTCAACTCTATCAACGTTTGATTAATGACACCAACTATATTGTCGAAGTCGTAGTATAATGCGTATAGCTTATATGACTATCTATTTCCTACACCCATCTCCCGTATGCCATATCATGTAGTCGGAACTCCGGACTAGGGCCTAACTCCGAATGGAAGTCTCACGATTTCCTTTTTTCATGCTTCTCTCAACTTCCGAGATTTTTCTCCCAAGCATTTCCTCACAAATTGTCAGCAGTCAGCATCTATCTAAAAGTAACGACCGAACGATACGGGATACTGGCAACCTACTCGGCTACTGCCTAACTTTCTCACTTCATCGACTCTTTGGCCTATCTGTCAAGAGCGGCTTTCCCCAAGATGGTTTTGTACTTCAAGAATCAACACACCTACGAGCATGATTTTGAAACTGTGACACTAGCATATTTCAACCGCTATCCGAATCCCTATTCAACTCACGTGAAGTCCATTGATACCATTGATGTTTATGTGGATGACTCGGGAAGGCTTCATCAAGTGAAACTCATAAAGAAAAGTGGTAGACTGCCTCAATTTGTCAAGCCATTTTTGGGTAAAATCTCCACAAGCTGGATTATTGAAAATACTATAGTGGACCCGGTTACAATGGAGATGGTCACCTATAATTGCAATTTGGATCATAGGAGAATTATACGAGTTGAAGAATATAATACATATAAGCATGACCTCAGAAAAAACGTTACCAACTCTTATGTCACCGTCAAGTTCAGCAGTGGATTTTCCTACAAGTTTGGACCGGGTTTAGGCATAAAAGATAGAATCGAAACCTGGTCCAAAAACAAGTTTAGTGATAACCTCATGAAAAGCAGAGAGGGCTTGAAGATAGTTATGGATTCAGTCAAACAGAGATTAATGGCAAAAAATTTGGGACAGCAATTATAGACTACAGTACAGCTCCCAACCATGTCAAACGCTGGCCGTAATAACTACATGATACAGCATCACTTTTATTTCTATCCTGCATATACTGAAATCCAGTCTCCGTTTAGTCCCTCCTTGATAATTAACAATGTATACTTTGATTATAGAGATTAAAAATAAATTAATGAAAGCTCATGCAAAACTTAAATCCCACCCTAGCCTCTTCACTACTGCATACCAGTCGACGAACTTCTCACCATTTGCATTGAGTTTCCAGATGTATTGGATAACGATCTGGCATCGTAAAACGTTCTTCCATTTGTAGCGCTTGATGAAACACCTGAACCTACTATTCATTTCATTACGATCTTTCTTTGTGACTGCACACATTCCTGCAATGAACATTGGGAAGCACAAACATGATTCAACTTGGGTGCCTAACAAAACGTCAAGAACTCGTATTAGCTGTTTTGTTAAATACTGAATTTCTATCGATGCAGCATTCATTCTGAGCACAGATTGTCTCAAATGTATTCTTCCGGTTAGTTGAAAACATTCGAACATGGTCATATGCATCTCCAACTCTTCACTAGTGAAATTAGGTGATAATTTAGGTCTTGCCTTATGAATCATCTCCTCCAAAGTTTGACATTGCATCATAATCTCATCAAAGTCTTCCAATATAACTTCTTTGTCCATATCATCACCTATCCATTCATCTGAGACGGTACTGGGAATACCATTGAAAAAGGTCTCATCAATAGAAGACGTCACAGATGCAAGATCCTCTCCAAAGGCATGCAAATAGTCTTGCTCATCTAAAGTGTACATTTTAGGTTCATCCGGAGATGCTGAGACGTTGGTTTTCGGCTCCGAGTCATCCTTTTTTGACCTCCGTATCAACTTTTGAACTGTGATGATAAGCTTGTTAACCTCGGCTAGAATCTTAAACACTGGTGATGAAATTCCATGTAAGGGATCGGTGAACTGCAGCTCATTAGATGCAGACCACATTTTCTCGTAGTCCTTCACGTCGAAGTGGATGGTTCTCTCATTGATGACCTGTATGGCTGTAATGTCATGATATGCGTAATTGGTCACTAAGAAATGTTCTGCCTTACTCTCATTGAATCTTTCCAATCCACCCTTCAGTTTTATTAGCTTTGCACCATAGTTCAAGTATCTAGTCCATTTAGATACATCACCCCTGCAAATTTCAACACCGCAAAGAATCAGAAATGCTGCAAGTCGCGTGTTGATCATATTATCTCTGTTTAAGCTTGATAGTTCCAAGTCTTCATAATTCTGGAAATCTTCATCGAATTCAGGTTCCTTGACAATATCTTCGTCGTCTGAATTGACGACGTCACAGAGAAATTTAGCTTCGTTCACATTTTCCTCCTCAATAAGAGGTTTTTGGCAAAACCTTTCTAGTGCAAGCTTGATATAGTAGTTACCTTGCTTTTCCAATGCTTCTCCCCCTAAATGGAACGCACTCCAGGCCATTATACCATACAAGACTGAACGATCAACGTGAGCCATCGACAAGAAAGTGTTCAAGTACATATTCTCACTTCGAGGAGCAGATGATGCAATGAAACTTAGTCTGTCCCTGTAGTAATCATACAACACCTTCCCAACAGGAGTGAGATTTGCCAGGGTGGAGTTTGTATAAACAGAAGGATTCGTGTATATTTTGGGGGAAGTCTTACCTTGTCGGATTTGTGATAAGAGCTGAATTGGCACCACAGAACGTGTATTAGAACTTATCACAGCTGTGCTTGTGTCATTATTGTGAACATTGTTATCAAGTTTGGCTGCAGGTGGTCCATTGTCATCGTGCTCATGTGAAGTTTGAAAGTTGGAAGAAAACAATGGCGTTTGGTCCATCTGCATATTTTCCGACTTGAAGTGTTCCTGTAATAGCTTCGAAAATCCGTCAGAGAAGATCTCAGTAAAGCTTGTGCAGTTTTCTTCGCCGTTCAAGGATTGGGGCATAGCAGATCCTTCGATATTCTGATTGACACCCTGGAAATTTGGAGACGTAAATGATGTGAACCCCGGCGATAAGGATAATGTGTTCAGTCGATCGTAATCAAAGGGTGGGAGCTCAGGCCTCACAACAGTAGGGTCATTTAACTGAGCTAAGGGGATATTTTGCTCTGTATTGCAAGCTATTGTTTCCCCTGTTGGCGGGACATCCAGTTTACCCTTGGGTATATCCGTATTAAGAACGCTCAATGATGTAGGAAGTTGCGCACCATTCATATGCTCCTTCACGTCTTGTGATCCCACACCGTTAATATCTCCTTGATTGAATGCTGTTGTAACTGAGGAGTCGCCCATCAGTGCGGTTTCCCTTTCCGTGAAGGTACTATCAATCACATTGTCTGATGCTGCTTGTATATCATCTGCCTCGGTGGTGAACAAAGAGGGAAGAGGCATTGTATCGATCAGACCATTCTGACTTAGACCTGGAAGTTGGTTTGCTGAAACATTGATGCTACCCATGCTCATAAGAAGTGGGTTGAACACAACCTTGCTTGCCGAACTGGACCGCCTCCTGGGCTGTGACTGTGATTTTCTTCGCCTATAGTCTAGCGTCTTAGAAGAGTACTTATTGTGTGCTGATAGTTTTGCTTTCTTCTTTTCTATTCCTCTTTTCGGTGTATCTGGATTGTCTAAGCCGAAAGAGGCCTGCTTTAGCTTTCCTTCGGTATTCTTGACATCACTTTTCTTCTTTCTTTTCCTAGTTTTGCTGTCCTTTTCAAGCAGTGTCATTTCGTCCATCAGCCTCTTGGCATCTTCTTCTGGCATACCTTCCTGTATGTATTCGCATCTCCGATTTAGTCTAACACAATCTCCGCAGACAGGTTTGACTTCATCGCAACGCTTCTTTCTCAACTTACAAGTGATGCATCCCGTGGTGGACCTTTTCTTTGAATACATCGAAGAGGAGTTGGATTGATTGCAGTACTCTGCACCATCAACATTTTGTTTTATCTGTTGATTTTTTGTTGTTTCAAAGCCCATACTATAGGTGTCTATTGTCTTGTCTTGTCTTGCCTAATCTCTGCGTTATAAAGTACGACCTTCGGAATGATCGTTATTGTGCAACGCTGCCCAGAGGAGAAATGTTCAAAATCTGAAGAGCAAACAATAGCCCTGTTGGAGAGCTATGAACTGTTTAGGTATGTTGGGGGCCTGTACCGTGGTGAATGCAGTGAATGGTCGCTTGATGGCTTGGAAAAGATAACCGCCATGAATCATCAGACACTTTTGCACACACACTCCGCTAACGGCGGCAAATCCGTGCACGAAGAAAATCAAATCGTATGTGAAGTAGCCAGTAGACACCCGTTGTGATTGGAAAGCCAACGGGTTTGATGGAGGGGCCACGGGTCACAGTAATCTTTAATCTTGCACGTTCAAAGGAATGGACATGCGGTTGGTGGCAATGGCTGGTGTTCTTTGCTCACTTCGTTGTGTGTTTTGAGGCCCCTGGCTCACCAGAAGGGCTTACTTCCCCACACTGAATTCTAGAATATTACAATTAGATTTTTCTACATGTGTGTATTAGACAGTAAGCTATCTTATATGATAGAGTTATAGTACAGCACCAACGACTTGGTGACAAATTCCCAGGAAACAGGGTCGAAAAAGATGTACGTTCCTTCTTCTGCTCCAATGTTGATTGGTTTGGGTTCACTGCTGGTGTCTTTCGTGAGCCAAACCTGCAGCTCTTTATGGTACCTCCAGTTTCTCTTGTTGAGTTCTCTGGCCGATAGCTCCTGAAGGATGTCTCTCGGCTTTGTGTAGAAAATGAAGAAGAGCGTTAGATCATTGAGTGATGAGATACGCTCTTCTATTGGTAAGAGCTCATTGGCGGGGACTCTAAAGCTTTGAGGTAGAACAAATAGAGGTTCAACCTCAGACCTGCTGGTTTCAAGCCACGGAGATGGCAAAGTTTTGGAAAGCACTTTCGACTGAGCATCCATAGAGAGGTTCAAGCCAAGCATATTCATATCTAACCCCTTGGCAATGTTGACTTTCTCGTTATCATCTTGTCCTAGGAGGGAAGTTAGACCTTTGAGCCCAAATCTATCCATAGGTGGGGAGTTATCCTCGTCGATTTGCTCCAGAGGCCCATTAATGCCGCTATTGTCCTCGCTGCCACCCAGTATCTCTTGGTTTAATCCTTTGAGGTTGTTATTGGGGAATAATCCTGGCGGCGTCGATATATCATGAAGGTTAGCAGATGAACCGTTGACTCCCTTGGGGCTATTAAGGCCATTCACGTCTACTGATGATGTATTCCTGAGGATAGTGGACGTACTGAACCCGTTTAGTCTTAAGATGTTCTGCTGCTGAATCTGCTCTGGGGTTAACTCAGTTCGTTGCTCTTTCTTTAGTAACTTCGATGTCTGAGAGCCTGATCTTTCTGAAAGTGATGTCTCTCCCATGATTGATGTGGTTATATGATAGTATCTATGTTATCAGTTACTTGAAACTGCTTCTGTTGTGCTCTATTGGTTATGGGGGGCGGTATGAGGAGATGGAAGAAGTTATGCTTGCACTTACCACGTACGTACGTCCTTCGGCATCAAAAGTGGCCGGGTAAAAAACGAAGAACGAAGACCGAAGACATGTTTTTTCACATGCTAGACGAAATCTTTTGTTCATTACCAACGCACTATATTGCTTGGCTACTACTAACAGCACACATAGCAGAAAATGACAACGCGACTTCTACCTAACATTATCATCACAGGAACACCCGGCTGTGGAAAGACATCACATGCTGAAGAATTTGTGTCTCAGAATCCAGAATTCACACACATAAATGTCAGCGTTTTCGCCAAGGAAAACGGATGTATTGAGGGTTTCGATGAAGAGAGAGACAGTGGTATCGTCAATGAAGACAAAATGCTTGATCTGCTTGAACCTATGGCTGAAAAGGGAGGCCTCGTCATTGATTGGCACTGTTGCGAAATCTTTCCTGAAAGATGGATTGATCTGGTTGTAGTGGTGAGGTGCAACAATACGATCCTCTACGAGAGGTTGGAGAAGAGGGGATATAAACAAAATAAGATAACTGAAAATGTTGAATGTGAAATCATGCAAGTATTACTTACCGAAGCGATGGAAAACTACAATAAAAATATAGTTGTGGAATTACAGAGTGAAGATCTAGAATCACTAGACGAAAATGTTGGCAGAATTTCCCAATGGTTGGAAAACTGGAAAGAACAAAATCCGGAAGGAGTGTCTAATGAGTTACAGTAGATGAGGTCCTGTGGAATTTAGAACTCTTTGGATTGAATGGAATTAACTTTATTTCGTTGATTTATAATGGCAGTATGTACAGAACTAAAGTGTCTATGTGACGTATATAATGGTGATATGGGAGATGCAAATGATTATTTTCCGATCTTGATTCTCAATGCTCTTTGTGCCTTTCTTCTCTTTCTCAACTTGTGCTTTTTCATCTTCAATCTTCTCTTTCTCAACACGGATGTCATAATCATATCCGTGACGCTAGATTCGGAGACTGGTTCAACCTTTTCAATGACTTGTTCTATGATTCCAGTACTCTGTGGCTGGTATTTTGGAGTGTAAAATGCAAGCTTCATTGACTGAAGGTTCGTTGGGTGAGAGAAAACTGAGGAAGCTGCAGGTCTGACAACCATGGTTGATGCAAACCTGCTGCCCATGGTGGGTAATATGCGGCACACACTTCTGAACATTATCTAGTGTACGCTCGTCTGTTGTATAGGTCAATAAATACAGGTGTGGAGGGGTTTAACCCCATAGAGGTGTTGTAGGTGATACTGTTGGAAGTTGAACGACTGAAATTTGAATTCGAGGTTCGAGCAGTAGGAAAGTCAACTTTCATGGTGAGAAATGAGAAGTCATGAGAAGTAAGAGCACTACACACTCAAAGATAAAGATATGGGCTAACGGAACTGAGAGACGATATCCACTCTTCCTAGATCCCAGCTACAAGTTTGACTTTTATGGGTTGTCTTTCAGAACACCATGATGCAAAATGACAGGTTACATATGTCAAAAAAAAGCACCTATAAAAAAACAAAAAATAAGCAAATTGAGGCCAACAGGAATCGAACCTGCAACCTTTCGATTTGGAGTCGAAAGCTCTACCATTGAGCCATAGCCCCATTTACAGAGTGAAAATGTTTTCAGGTATATACAAAGTTGTTATTTTAGGTCACGTGACCATGCTTCCATAAGGTATTGTGAATTGAAACTTAAAGTCTTATAAGCTACAAACAGAGAAGTGATATGAGATCAGACAGAATTCATTATGCCAAAGCCTTCTGGATTTTGTCAGCCAGTAGCACTTGTATCATTTGATGTTGAAGTATAGCTGTTTTAGGCTGGTTACTTTCTGTATATGTATGTCAAAAAGGTTAAGAGGGTTATAAAAGGAACCACTAAATAAACAGTATAAAAGGAATAGTGTAGAATTCAGCTCGTAGACCCCATGCGGGGGCACATCTCAACTCTTATAGGAGCGCGCCTAGTGCCTAGCACTATCTCCGAATTCTTATCTTTCTGATTGTTTAATTAGAGGCTTCCACATAATAGGAGGGGCTGTCAACACGTGGTTGCACAGCCTACTCCTAGTCATTAATGATGTAAGATCACAAAAGTAAGATATGAAGTCAGCAGCCCATATTGGCTGTAGCCATATTATGACTTCATATTTCAACACAAGGTTTAGAAACATGAACGAATTGTTATGTTTAGTATCTTCAACCTTAAGGGCAGGCGCAAGATTCCATTGATACAGTACTAGCTACCCCTAAGGAAAAGTTAAATTGCATGTCCCTTCGAAACACTGTCCTGACCTTTTATGCTCAATATTTGGTAATATCAGCCTCCTTAAAATACGAAGAAACAGTAATGTGGTTTTACTCTTACTTCGAATACCAAAACAGATAAGGGGTAATGCCTTATGTTAGTAGAGCCCTAATTAGGATAGCTTAGATAATGTTACACGTATGCTTACAATTGATATAAAAAAATGTTTTGGACTTCAAAGGTTAAGGCAATTGAATGGTTTAATGTCATGTTGTATTGATGAATGAAAAAGTATATTTTTAACGGGAGATCGTGCTTTGGCGCACATTGGAAACTGAAGAAAGGGAGGCACGTATATGGTACTATACGGTGGTTGCCATTACATGGGGTAGTTGTATCTCCAAAACATAACATCTCTTGCTATTTTGCGTTTCTAGTGCTTCGTGAAAGTCGGCTGAAGGCTGGCATACTTACACTATTAATAAGAAGATTTTTTTGATGACCACTAGTTGAACGTGCCCTGCTGTCGTATATTCAATTCCTCTTGTGCAGAACCTGAAAATAAACGTTTGGGTTCGGTATATGAAGTGTTTATCAAATAGTTTTTTCAGAGTGTAGGAGGATACCTCTACAACTCCAATCTCCCCAAATCATTGCGTTAGTTATACATGCACTATTCTCGCATGAGATAAATGTTTGAGGAGGAAACTCTCAAAGCTTCCAGTTTTTGAAGTGAAGCAATTTACTTCATCGACAATACCGATCGCAACAATGCCTTCAAATTGTCTCAATGAAAATTCCAGACATCCGTGGAAGCAGTTCAATGAAAGGATTAAATGTTTTGGTATAAAATGTATTTACGTATAGAGTAATCATGTTTTCAGCGCTTTTTCCAGACCACTGTGACATAGAGTATGAAACAGCATAACTAATATCGCTATATGCCCTTCTATTGTAGAAGATAATGTCAAGCAATAAACGCTAGAGGTCGGACTGGAATATATCACCATCGCTAGTGTCTTCGTCCTTATCATCTCTCTTGAGCATATCATCAAGAGTAGCTTGCATATTATGTGGCGTTCTAGGGCACACTGATGAATCAAACCCATTGTGACCATTAGCAACTGTGCGATGAGGTATCCCTATGCGCTCTTCTCGTTCCACTATATTATCTAGCTCAACTTCAGCTTCAACTTCATCCTCATCTTCATCATCGTCCTCTTCTGTATCTGGCACTTCTTCCTCATCACGAACTTTGAACACTTGTGTCTCAATGTCCACATCACTGTTGTACTCGTCTTCAGAGACGACCACATCAATGACGTCCACAATTGAGTGGTTTGTATCTGCGTGATAAGCCTCAGATCGAGAATCATTAAGGTAGTACGATCCATCTGACATACTGAGCATAGAGCTAACACCTGCCTCAGATTGTTGATAACTACTTGCAAACAAGTCCTGGTTCCAAAGAAAGCCTTGAGATTCTGACAATGCTATTGAATAACTCGGCAAGTTCTCATCATTCCCATCGGAGGAGAATCTCCTGTAATTTGGTAGTCGATAACACTGAAGTGACTCGTTGGCTAACATCGACTTTGACAAAAACGAGCCACGTCTAGTCATTGGTGAATATAGACTTTTGAATGAAGATCTTCGTTGTTTTTGTATTCCTATCGGAGTGGTGGAAGATGTGTTGGAGGTAGAGCATAGTCCCTCATTGTTCCCATAAATGATGTTTCCGGGATTGGTTTCGGAGTCAAGTACAATCTTTTTCCAGGTTATAGCTGACGAGGACATTGTTGTGTTGAAACCAGTGTAGATATTCAGTCAAATGGTAATTATAGCGTGACTGTGTATTCCTGTAGGAAAGAAAAAGAGTAGCGTGAGTCAGTCCCAACATGCATCACATCATCATCATCGCACCCCTACATAAAAAGATACGGGCCCGGAATTCGCATGCGAAGTCAGCCTTGAGATAACGGAGATAATTGGAGATAATTCCCCACCAATCACCAACATTGCGAGCTGTTCGAAATACAGTTAGTTTATTAGAGGGACGCTAGTCAGTAAACGTGTGTCAGCTATACAGAGTATCTATTGTTTTACGTAGAATGGAGGGTACGGGGGGTTTTATTTAATCCTTGGACTTCTTCTTCTTCTTCTTGTCCTTCTTGTCTTCTTCATCTTCGTCTTCAGCCTTTCTTTTCTTTTCCTTCTTGTCTTTCTTTTCCTTCTTTTCCTTTTTCTCCTTCTTTTCCTTCTTTTCTTTCTTCTCCTTCTTTTCCTTCTTCTCAGAAGACTCGCTCTTCTGACTTGATTCAACTAAGTCACCTGCACCAGATAATGAGAGTGCTTCCTTAATTGCATCCGCGTTCTTCATTGGGGACTTACCAGTAGTGTAGAATTCCAATCTGTCTTCAACTTGTTGCTTGAGCACTTTACCGAAAACATTATTAGCTTCATCACTGAAGTTATCAATTCTGGAAGCAATGGAACACTTGTTCGCAAGGTATCTTGAAATTCTACCCTTATTCTTTGGAGCTGCCTTACCAATGAAGGAAGAGTGGTAGATCAAACCATACTTTGGGGTGTTACCCTTAGTCTTCAAAGCTCTGAAAAGTGCCTTTTCTGCACCCAAGATTTGAACGGTGGAAGCAGCTTGCTTAGAAAGGTTAGTTAAAGAACCTGCATGAGAGATCAATCTAGCACCAACAACTTCACCAATTAATTCAGATAAGTTTGGAGCAACCAAGTGCATCTTGTCGTTTAAGTATTTGAATAAGTTGATTCTGTAACTTGAGATGGAATCTGTTCTCTTAGCAAAGGTTAAAATGTTTTCCATGTCAGCCTTGGAGATGTCTTGACCCATGGAGATCTTAGCAGTATCAATGATTTTTTGTGCTAAACCTGCATCGTCGTTGACCAAAGCTGCAATATCGTGTAAGTCTTCATCACTTAAGGTTGCCTTATCTTGAATTCTCAAAACTAATTTACTGTAGGTGTGGTTGTCGTTAATTAATTTTGCTAATTCAGGGAAATGCCAACCGTACCATTCTTTAACTCTCATAGAGTAGGTGTTGATATCCTTGTCTAATTGGTCTAATAATGCAATGGATTGTATGATATGGTTGTCATTCTTTTGAACAGAGAACTTAACCTTGGTTCTAGAGTAAGCGTGACCTAAACCTAATTGTGCTCTTTCAATATCACCTTCTTGTAAGTTTTTCAACAATTTGGTACTGTGGAATCTGATACCTCTTAACAAATCTTGGACAACTTCATTGGAGATACAGTCAATGTATGGGAAATATTCCTTGATGGAAGGACCTAATTGTTTATCAGAGATACCCAAACTGATTTGGGAGTCAGACTTTGGAATGTTTAATTCAATGATCGACTTGAGGTAGTCAGAGACTAAACCTTCGGAAATATCGTTAGCATTCTCTAAAGCCTGAGCTGCACCCTTGAAAGGTGCAAAGGAAACGAGTTCCACAAGCTTGGAGAAGGTTGAAAGATCATTTGCAGCCGCTTGAACATCTTTTAATCTTGAACCAATGTTATCGGTCTGGAGCTTGACCTTGAAGATGGCGTAACCGGTTGGTTCTTCAAAGAGAACAAAATCTAAGCCTGCCATGTTGGTCGTGGATGTGCCTTTGTGTGTTCTGGGGGATGCAAAGGTCTCCTAAGCGCAACTGCAATTGGGCTGAAGTTCTCTTTCCGAGTGTCTCTTTAGCATGAGTTGAGTTGAGTGGCAGTGAAAAACTGAAAAAATTTTCCTTGCAATTACACAGCTAGAGCGAAAAATGCCGAAAATGCGAAAAGAGAGAAATGCAAAAAGCGAGATGCGAATGCCAGCAGGGAAGCTGGAGAACTCGGGTTCGATTCTGCACAGAGACGGAATTCTGGTACGTGCCTACGTACGTACATGATTAACTCTTACAGACTACAGGTAGAGATTGCCACGAGAGGGCCCCGGAACAGCGACAAATCGTATAGCAATGCCACTGGATAAAGTACCGGAGACAAAGCTGGCAGTGGCACCGTCGAGAACACTGGCACTGCCGCAGCTCACGGATTGGAGTACTTTCTCGGATCCCGCCGCACTTAGGAGCGACGGCTTGTCCACCGTCTTGCCATTAATCTCCTCCAATTCAAGAGCTAAATGTATGCAAGATGGCTTCAAAACATCCATTAGGCTTTCGGCGAGAACGTTATGCATCATGAAATTGCGAAATTGTGGCACTTCTATCAGAAGATCGCCTGACTTTTGCAATTTGTAGACGGGCACGTCTTTGAGGTCATTGGATCCATATAATGAGTTGAACTTTATGCCGTTGTCCTTCTTGTAGAACGCTTGTTCATCTTCATCGAACTCCATTTCATCTTCTGCATCTTCGCCTTCTCCGGGAATGCTGAAGCTGATAGCTCCAATCTTCTCGCGTATTCTGTACTCCTTGGAAATATTGAGACGTCTCTTCAATTGATCGGGGACAATGTACAGCTTCAATCCCGTGTGATCGCCTTCATCGGTAAGTTTCATGCTAACAGTTGGAACCTCCATATCCTTGCTGTACATTTCGTAGGGCATATCCGAAAAATCATCTTGGATGATGTAGCTTGGTAGTCGGGTTTCTTCAAACGGGCGAAACTGTAACGTGGTGTTAGTAATTGCTTGTTTGCTTAGCTTCTAGCAATGCGTTAAGTGATGGCATCACATACCATTATAGTTGCTTTGAGGTCAACTGTAAGTGCCAAAGTATATGCCTTAAAGAATGCCCAGCCTCACACTTCGTAGGCTTGGATAGCGGAAGGCGTGAGCCTTGCCAACATGATTTTTCATCTTGCTAGAGTATGCGAGAGATTTTGGAGACATCAGGTACATTTATTTCAGTTTCCTTCCCCCAGCAAACTCTTATCTCAGTTGTAACCTTCACACTATCGATAGCATCCAAACCCACACCCACCAAACAATGTCAGCTGTTGAACAACTCTCGCAACTCCAGAAAAACCTCCAAGAGCTCATGCAAACCAGAACTAA